>UYYA01004933.1:0-23398 GCA_900624975.1 Angiostrongylus costaricensis
TCGTGAACAAAGAACAATAACACCTCGCGTTTGCTCAAAAAAAAATGCGAACATAATCAATATGTATTCTTTCTTGATAAGCTTGCACGAGGTTGATAAATATATTTATACATCGACTCGGATCACCGGCTCTGAGGAAGACGAAGACGTCGAAACGTTAGCCGAAAATAAATATATTTATCAACCTCGTGCTAGCTTATCAAGAAAGAATACATATTGATTAGTCACACCGAGGTTTAGGGAAGGTCGGTTTCGAAATATTACTACGCTTTGTTAATCGTCTAGAGGTTTTGTCCGTCTGGAAAACAACTTAGTAGTAGCAGTAACTAGTATGATTGGATAAGTTGTTAAGAGATATTCACATACCCTTGGTTTNAGGATGCCTCATTCGAGAAGATGGCTCACTGAGGAAGATCTGGCTCGACAGGAAGGCGAAGACGCAACGTCGAGGCGAACAACAAGCATGGACCATCGACTCGGATCACCGGCTCTGAGGAAGACGAAGACGTCGAAACGTTAGCCGAAAATAAATATATTTATCAACCTCGTGCTAGCTTATCAAGAAAGAATACATATTGATTAGTCACACCGAGGTTTAGGGAAGGTCGGTTTCGAAATATTACTACGCTTTGTGCTAGCTGATAATACACCGACCTCTGCACGATGTGCGCAATGATGTATGTCCGGAAGAAATACAAGTTGTTACCACCGGACATTGTCATTATATATCCACCATCAGCATCGTGTATAAAAGGGCATCACTGAGTAAGGATGCCTCATTCGAGAAGATGGCTCACTGAGGAAGATCTGGCTCGACAGGAAGGCGAAGACGCAACGTCGAGGCGAACAACAAGCATGGACCATCGACTCGGATCACCGGCTCTGAGGAAGACGAAGACGTCGAAACGTTAGCCGAAAATAAATATATTTATCAACCTCGGCCAAGCTTATCAAGAAAGAATACATATTGATTAGTCACACCGAGGTTTAGGGAAGGTCGGTTTCGAAATATTACTACGGTTTGTTAATCGTCTAGAGGTTTTGTCCGTCTGGAAAACAACTTAGTAGTAGCAGTAACTAGTATGATTGGATAAGTTGTTAAGAGATATTCACATACCCTTGGTTTCTTATTGTTTGACCCTAAGTATAGAACTAAATGGGCGCGTGTGGCGCAGTGGTTAGATGCGCCAACGCTGAGAGCTTTATCCTTTTATAGAACTACATGGATAAAAATAAATATACTTTCACTTGCAACCTTAGGAAGAAATTTATATAGGACAAGCTTCTTCATATTAAGATTTTAGGAAACATGATAGTTATACATCGAAATGACCAATTCAGAACCGCAAATGCAAAGCCTTAGGTGTCTTAGGTATGTATTTAGTGTCTTATTGTTATCGTGGTAATGTCATTCAAGGGCTTTTCATCATCGGAAGTTGTCGCACAGTAAAGAGCTTATCCTATGGGGGAGTCATTCGAGCCGATAATCCGGGTTTTTTTTTTAAAGCGGATTCTTCCGAAAGTTCATTGAAGTGTAATCCATGGCATTCCAATGCCTTGTTATGAAGCAAGCTCTTTAACTAATTTCCTTCTAAGAACACTATGGGTTGCGGACTTTATACCAAGACATTGATGTTCTTCGTGTTCCATGGGCAACAAAATCTGCTGGCTAGCTCTGATTTGCACTCTACAGCTTTCTATTGGAGTCATTCCGTGATTAATGGCGCTCGTAGGTGTTCAACATGGTGGTTTGTCTGGACGGTGATCGGGTTCATTTCGTGGACGGCCTAAGTTACTTAAGCGCTTGTTCGATCCCTCGGAGCCCTCCTCCCCTCTCCCTCAAGCCCCTCGTCCATCCGTGGTCGATAAATTGGCACCATGCTTGTCCGGAACAAGCTCAATACGCTAGTCCTCGTTGGAGCGCTTTGGCAAGGTTATTTTAGGGTTCCAGGGAGAGCGAAATTAATTAGCATTCGACATTTGTGATGAAGACGAAAAAATCCTCAAACATCAAGTAAGTCCACACAATCAAAAAGAGATCAAGAGTCCTCATGGATGGTGAATATAAGGAATCGAATCGGATGCTAGGGGTGCTGGATCTGCACAGTGCGGTACATACTGTTTCAGGTCATGTATCAATGATAATAAACAATATATGGTGGCGAGTGATTGATTGATTGATGTAACTGATTACCGAGAAGTTTTCGAATGCACAAAATCCATTGAACTTGGTTGTATTTTCAGTGCAGGTGATCTTTTCGGTAGTTCCTTCATTGCTCGATAGGTGCTGGACTGTTGATAGAAGCCGTCAGTGATGTCCAGCCGTGTCCAGTGACTTCTATTTGACTTAAATTTCGAAATGGTCACGCGTAAATATCTCGGCAGTGACATTTCGATTCGCTCTGTGATATCCTGTTGGCTTATTGCTTTCTAAACTGTCAATGACCCTCATCTGAATCGAAAGAAATCCGGCAGCGATAAATCAATGACGTAAAGATCGAGGAATATTCAAGTACTTTCTTTCTGTTTACTGTTTACTTAAGCAAACAAAGTCCGTAGTTGTTTACTCATTGAGTGTGTTGTGGTGCGTTTAAAGGCTTAGTCGACCAAAACATGTGAACACAATAAAGGAAATGGATATACTCGTAGGTAAATCGTCTATGAAACCTAAGTATTGTTCGTTTACACACCCCATATAGAGTTTTTTTCATTTTTTTGCGTAGTGTCGGATTCATTCTAATTATCCGGAGGCGCGGATCCAGAGCTTAATCTTGCCTTTCGAGTACTTTAACAACACTATTTTCTACAAACATTTGCCATTTTCGTAGCTAACAGTGACTATTCCAGTGGCTGAGGTTGTCTACCAAACGGTCATTGTCCTGTTTAGCTTCACTTTATTTAAAATTCTGTACCTGGACTACTTATGCCCAATTTTTTCAAGTCCTACACTTGCTAAGATTTTCCTTTTGTCTCCAAAGTATGTTAGACCGAAAGTTCATGATATATAAAGATATCAGTCGATATAGACAAGTAGTGGCTTGCCTCTCCTGGAGCGCCATTGCAAACTACGACGGCGAGGTTTGTCAACTTACAATGTCGACGTAAAACACGCTCTGTCGCACTAATCCGTTTTTTGTTTTTCCGTCTAGTCTGCGGTATTCTTCCGGTGCCGATCTGGTTCTGCCGGCGGTGGCGACGGAAGTGGCGACGTCGGTGGTGGCGGCGGCGGCGGCGGCGGTGGTGGTTGTGGTTGCGGTCCATGCGCATTGGCGCCGCCTCGTCGCGCTGTGCACTCGTGCACGATGCAGCCGACCATACGCACCGTGCTTTATGTACTGCTTGTACTGCTGACACCGCTTTCTCGACTTGTCTTCGTTTCGGCACAATGTCCAGTCATCAGGGGACCATGTCGATGTGCACCGTCCATTAACGAACCGGTGGCGATCGTGTGCGAGAACGCTGGAAGTCTCAGCAATGCTCTGCAAGCCATCCAATCGGCTAGGGAAATATCTGTTAGTGATACTCTTCTACTCTTTGCGTATAATCATTGGAGTTCTGTAATGTTCAAAATTCCATGTTTTCCTGTCCAACGTCGGAAAAATCAATTTCAGATCGATTCTCTTTCTATTATCGACACGGCTGTCTCCAGTATCCCTGCGAACGTGTTCATGGTGGTTTATTATGCTCTGATATCGTTCCAAAATCATGGTCCTTTAACATTTTTTGCGACATTTTTAATGTTTTTAAACTATCTGACGGAAATTCCTGTGATAAAGTAGTTTCACCTGTCAGATCTAATCAGGTGAAAATGAACATTCATGAAGTCCTCTAGTGCCATTTAGTTCCTTGTGTCGTAGTTGTTCTTTCTTCGTTATCTACACTTACAACGAGTAAAAAGTGTTTGTTCTTCTTACGATTGACAATTTACATGGGTAAAAGATCGATTTGAATTGGTCTTTCCTTTTTTCATATCCTTTAAACATGTCATTTAAGGTGATTTGAATTATAAAAAAAAAGAGAAATGCCGTAGTGACATTTTCTTTCACTTCCAAACGATGCTTAGTGGAATGAGTCGAATGCATGACGTAGCCCTCAGGGATTGGTCAACGCCGAGGGCTTTCCTCTTTTTTTCCCTTTAGTGAAAAAATCCAGTTATTAGGGAGAATTTTACGAAAAGCGTCATAATCGAACTGGATAAAGTCTGTGGTAATTCTATCTTTTGTGTTTATTTTGTTTTGGATGTTTCCTACTTGTTTTTTCCTGGTGTACTGGAATATTCGGTTCTCCAAATTTCCATCAATACCGGAGAAACTCAACTGAAATGGAAAAAATTCGCTGAAAATTTTACATGATTGAATTTTTTTGTAATTTTTGTAATGTTCCTAGGGTTTCACAATTCTTCGACTTGTGTTGAATCGCAACACACTACAGTTCATCGACGATCAGGCATTTAATGGACCACTATTGGATTCGCTCGTCGAACTCGATCTGAACGACAACAATCTCGGTCAGATACCTCAGACTGGTCTGACTCGACTTCGGAAT
Organism: Angiostrongylus costaricensis; assembly: GCA_900624975.1. Taxonomy (NCBI): domain Eukaryota; kingdom Metazoa; phylum Nematoda; class Chromadorea; order Rhabditida; family Metastrongylidae; genus Angiostrongylus; species Angiostrongylus costaricensis. The sequence goes on from UYYA01004933.1 coordinate 4,546, forward strand.
CTCAGAAAACTCTATTTGAATCGAAATCGTATCAACACATTGGCATCGAATCCGTTTTCCGCCTACGAGAGCAAGGAACTCCTCGTGAAACTCTCACTGGCTGGGAATCGACTCACTGATCAGTCGCTCACTGACACTGCCGTCTTTCAGCCACTTCGGTTGTTACAGGTTAGTTTCTCATTATCGCTCTATCTTTCTATTTATGAAGGAAAACGATCAGGAGAGTTATGAACTCTTTATCCATTTCTTGCGTTTATTGGCTCCTCTTAAATAGCTGGTGTAGGTTTTTTTAAATGTGAAAATAACAGGTAGGTGGGTAGAGTAGCTACAGTGCGTGCCAAGTGGAAAATGGTTGATTGTTTGTTTTGGCTTGTTTTCCCAGCTTACGAATTCCTATTGTAGTGCTATTTCTAAAGCTACTCGTTGTCCCAGTAAGGTTGTAATTCAGAAACTTTCTCTTTGTTGATTACTGTAACCCATGATTTTACCTTATAAAGGAATTTTTCTCATAGTTCGGTTTACAATAATCGCGTTGGTTTTGTGTTTTAGGATGAAAACCTAGTTTTTCCTTGCGTTTTTCTTTTTTATTTTTCTTTACTTTTCTTCCTTTTCTTTACCTATTCCTAGGAAATGATCATTATCTCTCAGTTTCCGCTGGTTCTCTGTCATTTTCACGTTAAATAGAATAATTCTGATATCTCTTCATTGTTTGAGTCATTACCATCGATAGCTGAGTGACTGGGCGTTGTCCAGCCACCACTTCTAACAGCTATGTCAATATGAACGGCATCCAAACTAACCACAGCCTACGATTTTTCGCCTCAGGACCAGCGTTTGACGCTTGTCTAAATAAGCAGAGAGGGCATATCAATCCAGCCGTCGTGATATCAGAAGAAAAGTTTCATTTTCCACTTAGCATGGCAGATAACCTATGGGAAGTTATAAGAGCTTCAGCGGTTGAGTGGATGCTACGGAGGTGTTGGTTGGTACTGAGAACTCCATTTATCGAGGACTTTCTCTTATTACAGTAATTTGAGTCATGGGTCATGTAATTTTTTGGAAACTCTGAATTTTTTTTAGTGTTCATCATTTGTTTGGTGTAGAATGCTTGTTTCTGATGACATGTTCGAGAGGTTTTTAAAGGTCGGCCTCCGCGACAGAAGATCTACGTTTTAGTATTTCCCAAGTAAAGGCGTCGTAGTTTTTTCTAATTTTCTGTTTTTCTTTGTAGCTTAATTGATTTCAGAAGAGAGGAAAGTCCCATATTAGTTCCATAAATTCATGACTTTAATTGGAAGAGAAATCAAAGGATTCTTTAGCAACTCTCTCTGGAAACGAACGCACTGACCCAAATTCCGTCAGCAGCGTTGGTAAACCAGCGAGGCACCCTCACAAACCTCAACCTTGGTCTGAACAACATCAACGAGGTTAGGTCGGCTTTCCGTACGAGAACATATCTAGGAATTAAACCCGCAACACAAAGTCTGCTTCAGGTTCCTGTCGGCGCTCTGGACTTTCCGAAGCTGACGTCACTTTCCCTTGAATTCAACGGAATCACTATCATCCTGCCCCAAGCTTTCCAGGCAAATGACCTAGCAGTATTACCTTCTTTCCAAGTTTCCTTCGAATCCTTTATTTTTAGGGAGTACCGAACCTACAATACTTGTATCTGACAGGGAACAAATTTCCATCATGGGCTCCAGAGATGTTCCGCTACATCACACAGTTGAGAACGCTGGGAATCGGGGAAACACCGATATCGGTGATTCCCAACAATGCGTTTATGGTAAGGGTTGGATATTTTTTCACTTCTCCATTCACTACTTTGTTATTGTACACAATTTTGTAAATGTGGATATGTGTAGCGCAGAGGTTAGAGGTGTTCCGCAGTACGCACGGGACTCTTGATTCGTTCCCATCCCGCCCCTCCTCCCTCACGTTAATCCTCCATCACATATTATTTGAACAAAACAGTACTAGAAGAAAAGTTATGAGAATTATAACAAGGTGTTGTTCTTTCTAGCTGAAGAGAAACCGGTTGTTTTCCATCGGTATTAAATCCGACGGTATTTCTTAAATCCAAGATGGATAAATATGACGAAATCTTCGACACAAATTGGAGAGAATCTGTTAGCTCTATATGATCCGATATCACTTAAGAAACTTTTAAGCCGTTAGTTTTTTGACAAAAATTCAACTGGAGCTTCCTTACGTCATTGTTGAAACGATGTATTGACTGAGATTCCAAAGCCTGTTGTTTTGTTTTGTTGATTTTTTAGAGAACTAGAAGAAACTGTCAAAACAGAGTGCACTACAAAATACTTCGTAAAGTGTCAGTTATTATAAAGAATTTCAAACGAGTAGAATGTGATTGACTACCTCTCATTCTTCTACTCAACGCTTCTCCCTTTGCCTTATCAAACTGGTGCTCTTGGATATCGCGATGTCACATTATGGAGCTATTCCCACTTAAATTTCATCCCAGCAGAGTAATTGAACGTTACTATTTGCTAAATTACCTAGCAGCTTCCGTGTGTGATGTATCACCGCTACCCTTGATGAAACCTGCTCGTCCGATGACAAACCTCTGTTCGAACAGTTTCAATTTTGATAACAAACTTGAAACACCATCTTACGGCTCTCTCAAGACTCTAAAAAAAGTCGTCCTAAGCAGCAAGGTGCCATTCGAATGAAATGGAGCATCTAGGTACCTCAGTAGAAGAGTATTCTTCCATTTCAGTATAACTAGTCTATGATGTGTTCTGCCTTTTATTTTTTGAACTCAACACGATGCTGTTCTCTTTACTCGAAGAAAAAAGAAAATCATTCCTGGATTTTCCACGGTACATATGTGTGTATGTTCTTCAAGATATACAGTGCAGCAAATACTGTGTAAGACCCTTTAGTATAAAAGCACATCATAGAAAGTCAGAAAAAAAAATGAGCAGGGTGTGACTTAGGAAATTTTAAGCGCCACCAAGTGAAATAGCTTTCCAATCTTGTATTGCGAACATTTGTAATTTGTTGTTTATCTTATGAAATTACTTGGTGCTTAGTTGGCAGCAGTTCACTAAGAATAATTTTGTGGACCTTGGTTATTTTAAGTATTACTGGTTTATCGCTGGCTAGTCTTTGGTTTTTCACGTTTCCCTGCGAAACCCTGTAAAGGTCGTGGTAGAGTGTTCTCATTTGGTTCAAAGCCTTCCTGGATAGAAAGCAGTGTTACCAAGTCGAGTGTTTTTGTCCGCAGCGGTCACAATTCTTGGAATCGGTTTATTGCTAGCTGGATTTTTGGTTATAAATTTCGATGTGGCACGATTGAATAACTTAATTGAAGGCGTGAATCTCTCTCAATACATCGCAGTTCAATCCACACGAACACCTCCCAGTCACGATGAAGTGATAAACTGTTTGGAAATCCGTCTACTCCACACTATATAGTATCCACGTCCCACTTACGTTTTTTCGTTTTTATTGTGGCAATAATTACTACGATTTGCAGTACATTCCGAATTTGATTCGACTGGAAATGTCGGAGGCAGCTGTCGACACTATTGAGCGCGGCGCTTTCCAACGTACGCCACGTATCCAAGCCATTGTCCTCAATAAGAACCGTCTTTCTCAGTGAGTAATCGTCTACGAAAAGGTTTTTTTATCATTAAAATGTCTAATATGGGCTTTCACCTATCAAAAGGCTTTACGAGTATGGGGCTGATGTATTTGTCCATCATTTATAGTTTGTGACACAAGATTGTCTTTTCGGTGAAGGAATATACAACAAACTGTGTGTATTGATTTCAATGCAGTGTTCGTTAGTAATGGACGGTTTAAAGTTCAAAAAAGCGCGTGGTGAACTTTACAACTCAAATGAAGGCAACTGAAATCTGTGGGCACTTCTCAGCAAGAGTTCAAAAGTTCTCTTATTCTGCGATGGCGTAATCATCATTTTTAATGGATTTTAATGGTATTTCGTAATTGTACTTCGAACATTGAACACGATTGGACAGCTGTGATTTTGTAGAACTGGATTTGTTTGCCGCATTATATTGGAAATTTTAGAAACCTACGACTTATTCTAAATTTTGTTACCTGTCATTCCAACAGTTTTTAAAATGCCCGAATAGTCTATCGTAATCATACGTATCCCTTGGACGATAAATAGAATCCTCTTCTCTGTCTCTATCAAGGTTTAGACTCCTGCTCTCTTGTAGGAATTCTCACGATCGATTTTCAGTTCTCGATATTCTTGTCCGCCTTGATTCTCGATGTCTTGATATGTTGAAGGCGAAATCTGTCGAACTGTCAGCTTTACCGGAATGAGGAGTAAAGTAACACCTCGTGTTTGCTCAACAAGAATATCGAGAACTCCTACTCTCCTAAAGTGAAACCAGCATCGTTCACTGTCTTTTATACTTCAAATGTTAATATTCCGTTTCGTTAACATTTCGGTTTCATCGCCGTTTTCATTATTTAAGCAATTCTTTATGCGTCGTTTTCTTTTTCAGTAATCGCGAGGTTGTTAAACAGCATACATTTACTTCCATAAAAAACACAATACAATACAACACTAGCTGGCGTTTCGACAGTATCGCCTTCTTCAGAACCGCTTTTTACGTGACTTCCAATGAGGAAGATTTAAAAAAAGTAAACTAAAAACTATTAAACTAATAAACTCGAAAACAATAAGATTGTCTGTTAGTGATAAGGGGGAGAGTTCTTAGTTATTCCTCGCCGGCTGGATGTTTAGATAACAGACGAACATCTTAGTGATGCTACTCTCTATCGCTCATCCTCTGAAAAGGAATATAGAAGTCAATACCGTAAGCTAAACAATCAATGGGTCAAAGTGGCAAAAGCGGCAGGCTTAAAATCGTCGGTTATTTTGCACTTTAAAATCGATAAGCCAACATGTCCTGTCCTATACCTACTTATTAAAACACATAAGTTGGTATCATCTGATGATCATGCGTCAACCAATCCGTCATCATTTAAGGTTAGACCGATCATCAACTGTGTAGACGGGCCAACGGATAGAATAACCTGGTTTTTAAGCCTAATGCCTACCCGGTCTCTTAACCACATTCCAGCTCACCTCACAAACACCTAAATGATCCTAGAGCGTTTACGTAACGCATCTAACAACGCGTGCGTGATGGAGTCATTCGCCTTTTCCGCGCTGCACACCAACGTGTCGAATGACTCTGCAATGCAAGCCATCTTCGAACTTCTTGTTGAACATGAAGTAAGAATAAATATGCATGGCTTGACCATCCAGCAGCTAATGACTCTCTTAAAGGAGTGTCTAAACTACTCGATTTCCGGATGGTCTGAAAAATATTTCGCGCCAGGAGGTTGGCAATGAGACAGCGATTGGCACCAAGCCTTGCCATTGTGTTTATGTCTAAGATAGAAGCCCCTGTTCTCAATCTCCGGCCACTACTGCACATATGTAAATGATTGTTTTGTCGCCTTCTCTACGTAAGAGGAGATGGAGGAGATGGACAAGTGCTTTGAATTACTGAGCGAGCAGTCTGAGTACATTAAGTTCACCTGGTAGAAACCGAATAAAAACTGGCTTCCGTTTCTAAACGTTCAAATAAACCTGTCAAGTAGCCGTTACATGACAAAATGGTACCGAAAGCGAAGTAAAAAGAACATCCTCGTTCCTTTCTTCCCACCCTTCACACATAAAGAGGGCGCTTCTGAGAAACATGTTTCGAACAGCCACCTCTGTGTGCACTACCAGGGAAGTAAAGGAAGAATCGCGCGACTTGGCTCTGCAAATAGCCATCTCCAATGGCTACGAAATAGTAACCCCACGAGATAAGTTTACAAGGAGAACGACGAGCCCACGCGAAACACTTGGCCAAAAGAAAGTCCCGTTCATGTTGCCTTTTATAACCGATGAAGTAAGCGTAACTATAAAACGATGCTTAAGAAGGGCAAGTCTAGAGGAATCGGTAGCGATAGTTGAAATGCCACCGTCGCCAATTAGTTCGCAACCGCCTGTATGACCATCTGTGTGAAACAACAAATTGCGTAATTTGCCCTCACGGCAGGGACGGTGATTTCATGAGTTCAGGTACGTTATACCTGATCTCTTGTAATAATTGCGGAGATGAATATATTGGCGAAACGGGCAGACCTTTGTGTATCCGTATAAAGGAACACCTAGATGGCAAACGAAAAGCAAGGCAAAGTAACCCCACTAGGCACGCATACGATGCAAAAGCATAGCGGAGACGATTTTGAAGTAAAAGTCAATATCCTTGTACGGGAGACTTAAACACCAACGCGAAAGCTTTCTGAGGTTTTTTGGATAAATGCCAAAATCCATACAATGAATAGCAGGGATGAATACCAGAGGTCATACCCGACCTGACCCCGTATGTTCGCATCAATTTCTGATGTGGGATGGTGCAGTCATCAACCATATGCGACTATAATCAGCTGTTCTAAACTTCCTCATTGGAAGTCGCGAAAAAAGCGGTGGGCTTTTCGAGAAGCTCTTGATCATGTAATTGCCATAGGGTTTTTCGTCTTTTTGTAAGTGTTATTGAAGCGTTTGGCCTAGTAGATTGTATATCAGTATACCCTTCCTCCAGGCTCTGAAGAAGGCGGTATTGCCGAAACGTCAGCTACTGTTCTATTGTATTGTATGTTTTTGTATGGAAGTAAATGTATGCCGAACGATAACCTCGCGATTGTTGAACAAGGAAACCGCGCATTCATATGCCAATGCCGAGGTTAATAGAAAGTCGGTCTTGGGAACTGCAATTGTTTATATTCTTGTTGAGCAGACGCGAAGTTTTATTTTATTCTTTATTTACGCACAAGCTGACGTCTCGGCGGATTTCGCCTTCCTCAGAGCCTGGAAAGGTCAAGTTGACAGCAATCTACCCCGTCAAACAGTTCCATAACCAAGCAGAGAAAACGCTAAACCAAGATTTCAATCACATTGAACCGCTTTCTATGAGTCTTCCACTGAATATGTCGCGTGGAGACCAACCGCACAGAGTTTACATGGAAGCGTAATGTGCCTCTCACATCAAAACAGCAGTCTTAAATACTACCTGATATTACGCGTGATAATGAGGCATTGCTCCCTGCGGTTCATTTTCGGATTCTTGGAATTAATCCAGAATGCTTCAAGAATTTTGCGCGCTTGTGTTTTCGACTCTTGTGCGAGGATCCTTACTTGTACTTCAAAATCTTCCCCGTTCTGTCTTTGTGTCCGTTGCGTACCCAGTGGAGTACTTGGTCTAATTTTAAGTTGAGTGGTTTGTTTCACTGTTGTTCTTTTGTAAATTTCAATTGTAAATAGTTTTAGAAAGAGATGGTTTGAGCTACGAAGGTGGAGGTGATAGGATAGTGCGTGTTCCATAGCTCTGTCAAGTTCTGAATTCCTCAACTTCTCTATCGAAAAAATATCGGCTGTCATCATGAAACACTTTGATGCGTCATGTGTTGAAGGGTTCTAATCGTAAACATGAAGATAAAACCTGTTATAAACTAGGCTACATAGAGAATTACTACATGTTTAACTCAATGCGGGATTAACCTGACACCTTTCTCGATCTGATCGTCAGTGATCAGTGATTTACAGTGGCTATAGATGGATGGGAGGGCTTGCGGCTTTCTCATAATCCGTGGAAGTAAAATGGGAAGTAAATTCTTATCCTGCTGCAAAACAGGTTTTATAAGGGCTATGAAATTCATGAGGATCAGCCACAGCTGGTTACCTCATCTGGGTCCCTTACTTTATTTTGATGCGAATTGGAGAAACGTGCGTTGGACCGGCTTTTCAGACACCAAACAAGATGTATGAGCTGTTATTTGGTTGTGCGATAACTCTAGAAAGTGAACTGGAAGAAGAAAAGAGCTAAGAAGTTGGTAGAAAACTAGTAAATTTTAAGACAACTAGGTTAAGCTTCCTGATACAATATTAGATATTTAGCTGACTCGTCTTTGCCAGCAGTAATCTCCTCGACAGAATTCCGGTCTGATTGCTATTGTTTTACTAGTTGGCTTGCTAATCCGAATTTCGACCTTCCTATGCGATCAACCACAGGCAGCCGTCGCTTGCTGTAGATGGAATGATAAGAGACCTGCTGCTTTGTGTCGAGTTTTCCTGAAGGACTGCTGCCCTTCCCGGTAGAAGCTTACTTGTTACCTGGGGGTCCAGGCGAAGATGAGACCTTGGTCTTTTCAACAACACAGTATGGTCATAATAAAGCAGTGTGTGATTAAGGACCTACTTGATACTATCTGAATAACAATCGGATCTTTAAACAAATGAATTATACAATTATCGATTTAATGTACGTGAATAATGAGAAGAGCAATTTTCGATGTGGTTAGTTTCGTTAGTATTTTAATAAGGTATGTAGTGCAGGCAGATTTCATGACACCAGAGATTCTTAAAAGGATTTGCTTTACTTCTCTATTTGTTGTAAAAAGAAGTGCTTAAGGTTTTTTGTGCGACTATTATAAAAACCACTCAGGGGGAAACTTTGGAAGTCTCTTTTCCCTTTCGAGAAATGCACACAGTCCATTGTTCGGCCCCCATTGTTTACCTGTGTGATCTATTCGTTTATAAGCAGATACGAGGCGACAAGGTGTGGTATGGTTGGTTGACTTTGATCGAATTCGTAAACTTCGAGCACCTGCACCCAGCTGACATGACCCATTACGAATAAAACACTAGGGACAGTAAAAAAAAAGATGATTAGGATTAGCTGACTTTGGGAAGTTTTTTTCTAGCTAGAGGAATGAAGAGAATTAATTTATTCATACAAGTCGTATAAAGAGTTGAGCGTTCGATGTTGATCAATTCCTTAGGGATGATCTTTACATTCGACATCATCAGACATTTTACTGATGATTGAATGTACTTCATATATGTACAAATAACTTCCGGTGACCTAGTAACCTATCAAGTCAGTGTTCTCATCATCACAGACTATATTATTATCAATACTTCTACCTCGGTGAGACAGAGGGCTTGGTTTGACCAGGACGGAGTATAGAGCTAACGACCCTGTGAGTGTTGCAAGCTAACTGTAGCGATTGCGCTGGGAAGTACTCCAAAAGTGGTAAATGGTATCATAATTTATCACTTATGTTCGAGTTTAGGATTCGTGCCGATTTCTTTGAAGGTCTCAATGACTTGTACTCGATTGACGTGCAGGGTAATCGTATCGATAATGTGCAACCATTTGGTTTTGCCAATTTGCCATCTCTCAGTCATTTGGATATCAGGTGATTTGATTGGTTTCACTGAATGGATGTTTTGTTGCAGTGTTTTTGACATCAAAGGTTTTCTCTGTTTAAAAAAACCTACTTATAGAGATTTAACCAATTTGTAAACACAACAGCTTTTGGGTGACCCTACAAGAGGAATAAATTTAGAAACGTAGCAGCTGATCTGCTCATCCGTTCTTCATCGCGCCAAACTACTATATATCGTACTACGTTTTCTAAGAGAAAATTTTCCATAAAAATAGAAATTTATTGGGGTAGTTGAAAAACCTCTACCGTTTTTGTTATGGACCCTAAACAAGTGATTCAATGATGGTTTACAGAATCCTTTAGTTGTTCTGCTCCGAGTTTCTTCGAGTGTTTTTTCTATTATCATTACCGTATCGCAAATTCCTTATAGATATCAGAACTCAAATGTTTCTCAGAATGCCATAAAAATAAAAAGGATAAAGTTCTCGGCGTTGATCAATCCTTGAGGAATGCGCCATGTATTCGACTTCATTAAGTATCGTTGGAGGTGAGTGAAAGCATATCTGGCCTTTACAATGGCTCGTGGTGGCCTACCAATGCGTCGAGCCTGTGCTGCTATCCTCCCGGATAAGTCTGGTACCAATTTACCGACTCCGGAAAGATGGAAGACTTGGTGGGCCATGAGCGCCGGGATCGGTTCCACGTGTGTGTTTCGTGGTTCCAGTGGCACCTCCAACCACTGCGCCACACGCGCCCTTTCAGAATGCCATAAGAAATGAAAATGCTTTCCAGAAATCTCTAGGAGCTCTTTTCGTAGTTTCTTATTACGGGGAACTCTTCAAACAAAATTTCTATATACTAGTCAATGTTTAATTGTTAAGAAAAAGAAAATTTACTTACGAGTACCTTTTTTTAAATTCACTTTCGCTTTTTCCCGTTGAAAATTCTGCATTCGTGAAATGTTGACAAATAGAATTCTATCGCTGTTGAAATTCCTAAGTTGTTTGGTTTGGGCTGTGTCAGCCGGCGGATGAAGCATTATCACTAACGCTGAAGTGGAGTGGAAAAATTTCCAGACACAAGGGAGTGGTCTTTTTATTGAAATTCGGCCGTTGAAAATACGTCAAAACATCGGGAAGATTTTTATTAAGATATAACGGTTTCTACGCATTGGGTACGATGCATGTGATGTCCAGGCTGTGTCCTTTTTTGAGCATTATTAAAGCAGAGTATTTTATCTCTTATTGAACTTTATTAGTGAGAATAGACATTTGCAAATTTTGGCCTACAAGTTTTCTAATTCCGCCAAACCGATGACATATTTTTTTTGATTTATTACATTGACGTTCTTGTTTCGAATTCGAAATCAAATTTTTCGAAAAAAAAGTCGAAAAATGAGCAAGCTGAGTTCTGTCCAGGATCCCATAAAGGCATATTTCGTTTTTGTACTTTGCTTTCTAGAAACTTTATTTCTAAACATATTTTAGAATGGAATAAAATAATATTTAGAGTAAAGTAGAATAAAATCCATATCAGGAATTATAACTGAAGGGCGAAGTCTGTTCTGCAAATCCGTGATCTCCAGGGCCATTCGCATACTTTCGTGGCAGAGAAATTATCGTCACCTGTCGAAAAATCTATGTTGGGCGTTATGTGCTACTGGTTACTTTTTATTTTGCATAACTCATCGTCCGTAAAGCTCTTCGAACATTTCGTGTGTTGCTTCGGCTTCTGATTGAGAATTTCATTTTTTTCATGAATATCGTAAAATGCAGGTGGAATCGGTTCTCACTACAGTCTTGGACATAGCCCAGTTGAGGAGTTCCCACATGAACTGGAGGAGTCTATTGCGAAGAGGGTCGAACCAGAATTTTGTTTGCTGATAGGCTACATCACTCACTGTTGCGCTCTTCCCACCCCACTCTGTTAATGGTATAATGGAAATAGTTACTATTCATTTAAATTTGTTAGTTTAATCTCAGATACTTTTTCGTTTATTTTTTCATTTTGTTTGCTCAAACTTCATTACAAAAGGTGAGGTCAGCGATTGCTCTACTTTTTAGGCTACATATTTGTTTTTCTGGCATTTGTAGAAAAGACGTTGACAGCATCGATAGGAAATGATACCGTGGGAAAATCGTCTAGAACTATGAGAAAACTTGTCTCTGAATGGGCAGTTTCAAACTGGTAACTGTTGATGTTTCTAGAATAAGGAAGAATGTTCGTTAAAAATTTCAGTTATAACCAACTGCAAACTCTTCCCGACAATGTTTTTCTGAACTCGTTTCTTCCACGGCCCAACGATAGACGAGTGATTTACTGCTGTGGTATGTGTATACTAAAGGTCATTATGTCCTTGCCTTTTTTCAACACCTACAAAGCAGCTGTTTTGGTTTGCGTGGTTGCGTGGTTTGTAAGTATGTCTGTTGTTACAGTGGATCATTTTTCTTTATGTTTTCTGAATCCCATAATATCACTAGGCGGATACAGTTTGCGAACTACTACCTTTCTTATAATGCTTGCCTTCATGATTTGTTCCTCCTTATTTTTCTTGAGTAATTTTCTCAGGAATTTACTAGGCTGAGAGCTACACAACAATATTTGGCTTAGTTCTTTCTGATTTTTCTAGGGAATCCATGGTTCTGTAACAGCGAGCTGTTATGGTTCCGACAATTACTTCGAGAAAATCTTGACATTGACATTGAAAAACCTGGTTGTCTAGCGGTTTGTGCTGCTTCTCCTAATGGATGTCCACCTGAAGGGACTCCATTGAGGTGTGTATTCTCTATATTCTTTCACTTTCTAGAATTCTTTTTGAAGAAAAAGAAAAAAAACTTCTTTGCAAGTGAGCATCATTCGCGTAAAGCCATTTGGCGACCTCGGAGAAATGAGGGCTAGGTTTTTCCAGGGCGCGGGGTTATACCAACCACCAGGTGTGTGTTGTCAGGCACCGCTAATAACTGGGGTACACACCTTAAGGTTTAGTTAACATTCATTGGAATGCTTACGAACAAACACAAACTGTTTTGAGTTTTCTAAGCTTATGACTTCTGTAAATTGCAATCAGTGGTGGTGGGTATTCAAAAGAATTTCTTATTCATCGTACGATCTCTAGGCTAAGCGTTAATCTCGGAAGCAATCAATAGGATTGTTGAATCAGTAAATTCAGTCGATACAATTAATTATATGTTTGATACGTAAGCTTCTCAGTCGACAAAAAATCAATCAGTATTGTTCTAGGAGTTCATTAACGAAGGAAGATATATTTAATTTCTAACGTCATGCATTATTTTATGAATTGAAATGGTGTCATGTGTGTTTTTAAGAGCTGTCGACTATTGTTTGGAGAGCGAAGGACCACAACCATACACTGGACAAGCGCTCTCATTGGTTGGATGGATCATTCTTGGTGAGCACGATTCACCTAGTTGTATTCATAAAGTAGAAGATACAAAAGCACCTGACTTTTAAGAAAATCTATATCGAATGTCAAGTAGACGCTAAAACAATGTTGATGGGGAGTTTTTGTTAAACTTAAACAAAACAATCTCTTCATTTCTCAGCGATTATCATGACAATTCTTCTGATATCAATATGTCTGCTAGCCATGGTACGTTACGGTATGAGTCATCGACGGAAAAAACAAAAAGATCAGGAATTCGAGGACGATGTACGAATGATGTCATCAGCAGGTGAGATACTTCACGGACTCTAATTCATTTTCAGAATGGATAAAGGGCAAATCTTTCGGCGTTGATCAACTCCTTGAGGATGCATCATGCATTCAACTCAATTCTTACCACTTTAGATATAATTGGCTTCCTATTATATAATGACTTGATTTGGCTTACCGAGATATCAAGCTTATGTTCCTTATCCCCCCAGACAAACATGACTCCAATTTACCGACAACGGTAGGACCGTGGGCTTAGTCAGCCTGCACGGGGTCAATCAACCACCTTGTTTGTATTGTAGGGCAGTCTATCTCTATACATTGAAATACACTAGCCCCTTGAGTAGCTAGTGAGCACCGTTGGATTATAGTGAAAGGATACCTAGCTAGGCCTGCGATGGCTATTCAGGCTTCATTGTGTTTAGCTCCGTCGCTGTTCTGTCGTTGAATAGAACTGTGTGAGGATGGGTGATCGCGTTGTTTCATGAATCCCCTCTTATAGTCCGTGCATTATCACACATACACAAGAGGAGAACTTAGTTTACTCTGTCAACAAACTTCAGGAGGAAATCAAGAAAACAAAAGCGATGGTATAGGGAACGATGCTTGGGTTTCTTACTCCATACATCTCATTCACGTATGGCTTGAAATGTTAAGCTTCAACTCAACCGTCTTTTTCGAAGCACTGTTTATTAAACATTCTTTCTTCATTTCCCTAGTTCACAGATGCTTAGCGCTTGAAAAGGAAACTTCAACTTAATTTTGCTAAGTGGAAGATATAGGAAACTCTCGTTGAAATCCCTATTTTATTGAGATTCTGTAAAAGAGGAGCGCGTTTAGCGCAGTGGTTAGCAAATTGCCACCAGATTTGACTGGGAGGAGAGCTGTACTGGCTTGGAACATCTGTAGAGCACAACCATTGTATAGGTTGGATTTAAATTCCTTCAGTTCAAACGACGCTTTATGAAATTGAATCCAACATTGATTGATGAGCACTGAGAGTGATCTATCATTGAAAATCTCCTCTACGTTCCTATGTTTCCTAAGTTTTCCCTGTGGATTCTTTTTATTAACTATATCCATTTTCCAGCGTCATTGTACGGTGGTGGCGTGTCGGCGATGGATCGTCCGTATTCGACACTGCCGCCAGTGAATCTCGACCTACCACCGGCGCATACACTTGATGATCGGCCGTCGAATTACTTCTATTGAGGTTTTCAACGACTTCTAGGCATGGAGCTATTAAATGATGTTACTCATGTACGTCTTCATACCGGCGGCTGTTCTGCCAGACGGGCTTCCTAGAATAATGCTGTTTGTATCATAGAGCGGTGCATTGTATCTTATTTTTGTTTGTTTATAAATTTATCTACGTTGAAATACGTTTTCTATATCAGTGTGTTCTTAAACTCGTTCCATTAAGAATAATCATAACAATGAGATCTGAATTATGGAACTGCCGTTTTTCTTGTGATTAAGTATAACTTGCTCTGGCTTGTTGAAGTAGCTCATTATCTTGTTTATTTAACCCTAATAAATTCTCAACGTTTGACTAACTTCCATAAACTTTAGGTGATTCTGAAATAATGTTTCTAGGAGGGAATTCACTCATCGATTGCATCTGTAAAAGCTACTCAGTCCCATCTTAACTATCAGTTGATGGTTCTGCTTCTAGAGGAAGATTCTCTTCTGTCCCTTTAACCTCTGAAGCAGTTAATTCATTCAGAAACCAGTACAAAATTAGTAATTTGGAGGAAAACCGTTAATTAGATATCTCTTTACCATAAAGCTTAAAATGTTGGCGAACTGTAGACAGTGTGGAGCATAGAGCTTAGCGATAAACTCGAGTTCAAGGAAGAGAAGTGTTTGTTTTGAAACAGTTTGAAAATCGATGGAACAACCTTGATGAAGGTGTATGAGTTATTTTTTTGCGCATTGTTTATCGTTTTTTGAAAACAAAGCTTACGAGGTACACCAGTTTTTTTAGTGCGATTTCCATCTCACCACGTCGTATGTCGCAACGTCGAGCTGTACGTATTGAAGTACTTTTTGGTGTTTACCTGCGATAAGAGTGTTCATTTAAGTGACGAGACTCGTAATGCACTTCAGTGAAAATCACTCTAACACAAACTGATGGCCGGTCTAAGAACGTTCACGCCACCACCATTTGCCGTCGACGAACCAGTTGTCGCTAGCGCGTGTAATACTGGTCGCATTGAAGAAATGCAGTCGTAGCAGGCCGAAAAGCGTAGGCAAACGGAAGGTCCGGTCCGGATTTCACCTCCTCAACCGGATGATGATTAGACAAACGTTACGGAAACCCGGAAAGAAAGCGTCCAGATGCCTTTCGAGGGTCTCATTCATTTGAACTTGCTATACTACATTAATTCCCACGATGATGGATGACGCTTCAATGTTTTAGGGATGCTAAGGAGGGGAATTTTGGGAAGGGAGGGATAGAACAGAATCTGACTCATTACGACTCTGCATGAACTGCAGAAAACAAGATAAATATATGACTAAGTACGTTCTATGTCTGCGCTGAGTTCGTTTTGATTACATCCATTTTCCATTTATGGCACTGAAAGCGTTGTAAAAAGCTGGTAGGTAGAAGTGTGACATTCGAAGTGAAATCACGCTTTGTAGGCCTGAAATTCTGATTATGTATCTCATAGAGCATCATACTGTTGGCGCCGACGTAGCTAGGTAGCAATATGTTCTCTGAAATAAATTCGGGCCAGTTCGTTCCCGGCGCCTGATACACCATGTTCTCAATACCTCAGGAACCAACAAAACAGGTATCACACCTGTGAGGGAAAACAAAAAGGTTGTTTTTTCACATGACTGGGCCACTGTTATCTTAGATGCCTAATGAAATCGAATGAATTGCGCATCGCTCATGGATAGACCAACGTTTAGCGTTATATTATTTATTCATTACTCAGTTTTAATATTAAAAATCTGATCCGCGAAGGCTGCCCAGATGGGCTTAGTAGTGAGCCATTCTTAAAACAGTTCATTTGCAGAAGAGCTTCCTCTGCGAAGAAGTAGTCGCCTACACGGAGCTAATACAGTTAGCAGAAACTTCTCTTTATATATAGCAAATAGTTATTTAGGAACTGTCTTAAACTACCTAATAATCGCAGGCTTAATCGAATGTCTCAAAATGTAGAGATGTTGGATCATCGCCATATTTTTGTAGTCGAAACTTTTTACTTATCAAGGTTGTAAACTCATTCTTTCGGCAGGGTCTCCCAAGTTGAGGTGTCCGGCGTTTCCATCGGGAAGCCTAGGTAAGAGTAAACTAATAGCACGATCCATCACTGTTCTGGTACAACTAGTCGCATGGTGAAAAATCTCCCTCTGATCCATAGGGACGGTGACCGCTCGTGGTTGTGACGACCTGGGTCAGACTTTGGCCTGGCCGACCTTGCGACACCAGTGAAGTACAATGGCTCAACCAGCAAACCTGTATCTCCTGTATCACCTGTAACACCTGTAGTCCCGTTGATCGTCGGGTGACTCGAGCGGGAGCCAGCGAATCTTCCATTTTTCCCTGTCGCGTGTAAGAGTAGCCTAGTGGGTTCTGCTCGCTCTAAGGACTCGTTGAGCATCATGTCTTTCTTCTAGGCTTTTGGTAAAGAACTCTGACCATTGGGCTGGTGGCCTTCCTGCAATGCGTGTAGCATCGCGAGGAATCCAGTCAGTAACGGCTCTTGTCTATCGGTTGTCATTCATACGCATTACGTGTCCAGCCCACCTTATGTTCGACTGTTTGGTGTGCAGAACGGCATCTTTGATTTTTGATCGTTGACGCAGATCGGAGCTTCAGATCCCTTCTGTTGCTTGCGTCATACGGGGCACTCCTGGCATTGTCCTTTCGACTGCGCGTTCAATAACGTTTCATGATCTTTCATGCTGCTTAAGCAGCGACCGGGTTTCGAACGCAGAAGTTAGTGCAGGAAGTACCATTGAGTCGAACACGTGGGCACGGAGTCGAGTGTTCTTTGTCCTCTTCATTATAACCTCGATGCTCTTGAAATCTCTTCAGGTTGCTCTTTACCTTCTGTTCAGTTCTGGAGCTAAGTCGTTTAACATGTTGATTTCCCGACCTAGACAGACATAACAGGAGCATTCGGAGATATTCGTTCCGTTAAGCGAGAATGGGACATACGAAACCAACCCGCTCTTCATGAACATCGTTTTTGTGAGATTTAGTCGAAGACCATTCTTTTTACAGGCCTTATCAAAGCCGTTAAGCATACGTTCCGCTTTTCTAATGTTTGGTGTTATAAGGACGACGTCATCAGCAAGGAGAAGAATATGTAGCTGCAGACCATTGATTTTCACTCCCATATTATCCCATTCCAATGTTCACGTGACGTTCTGGAGGGTTCTAATAGGAAGAACGGGTTCGTCCTTTCGATTTGTAAAAAGTGTTTTATTATATCCCCTTGATAAAATTTTTACTGCCACCTGTATCACGTGTAGTCCCGCTGCTGAGATATTTATGGCAGAGATCGATAGAACTAGCTGAGAGACAGGCGAAACAAAGGACCCGCATGGTGTGGTGGTGAACGCGTTACTCCCCGGAAAGGACAATAGCGCGTTCGTTCCCCACCAGGATTTGCCTGGATTTCAAAGAACTACGGTGACGATCTGTACCTACAATGCACGTATACTTGCATCCGAGTCCTCGATAGAAGACTTGCTCATGCAAGCAAGAAGGATAAAGTACGACGTCATCAGCCTGGCCGAGACGAGAAGACACCGACCTTTCAAAGCCGTCTATGACACCGGAGAACTGTTCCTCTAAAAATGCGACAGTGGAGGAGTCGGCGGCGTCGGCATTCTCGTCAACACGAGTTTGACCATGAACATCGATTCATTCGAACAACTTACAACCCGAATCGGACGTTTACGATTAAAAGAACGTGAATCAATTCCGGCTTTGGCAATCTTCGTCGTTTACGCGTGGACATCAAACTATGACGAAGAAGAAGTCGAAGCGTCCTATATGGACTTGGAGGGGTTCTACAGAGATGACCACACATTCTTCAAGGTCATCGTTGGAGATTTCAACGCCAAGATTGGACCAAGGAGAGAACGTTTGAAGGATGTCACATTGGAACTCATGAATTAGAATGAAACGAACAGGGTGAGCGGGTGTCTGAGTTTACTATACCGACCAAGACAATCCATGGTAACTCACAATTCCAGAAGCCTCACTCTCAGCGCTGGACGTGGGAGCCTCCCAATGGAAAGTACCATAACGAAATAAACCACATTATAGTAAATAAAAGGTTTTGCCTGACCGATGTCGCCGTTGTTCCAAAATTCTACACGGGATCAGACCATCGTCTCCTTCGTGCAAGATTCTATTTCTTGCGGAAAGGAGGAAAAGCCGCTAAATTCTAAAACCGAAGTCCCAAAACCACCGCAAACTGAGATTTATTCAATTCATTAGTCGGCTGTTGGGAAGATACCGTTGTCGATAACATCGGCGAAGAATACGATCAGCTCATTCAACATCTTCACGTTAGCGCTATGAAAGCTCAGAGTTCGAAAGTCACCAAGAGACGTTGGTCTCCAGAAACACTCGAGCTGATACGTCAGCGTGGAATCGCACGGGCTGCAGGCAGCCGAGAACTAACGTCCGAACTTGCAAAACAATGCGGACCGGCGATAAAAAAAAGACCTTAGGGAAGAGGAGCAGTAATGGTCGAAGCTACAGAGGCTGGGAAAACCATTCGCAAAGCCCACCGAAGCTTCGCCAATTACAAGACCAAGGTGATTGTACTCCGACTCCCAGACGGGCAGTTATAACGTCCAGAAAGGCAATGGAGGAAATCATTCACGAATACTCCTCGGATCTCTTCGATAGCTACGTCCATCTTCCATCATATGAAATAAAGGAGGATGGATATGTTCTAGCACCGGTTCTCCCTT
>UYYA01004933.1:24550-51990 GCA_900624975.1 Angiostrongylus costaricensis
CAAAATTATTTACCGCCACCATCTAGAACGTCATGCGAACATTGGAAGGGGATAATATGGAAATGAAAATCGATGGCAGTTACACCGTCTTCGTTTTGCCGATGACATTGTCTTTATAATAACAAACACTAGTCAAACGGAACGTATGCTTGACGACTTTGATAAAGCCTGTGGAAAGATTGGTCTTCGACTAAATCTCACAAAAACGATGTTCATGAAGAACGGATTGGTTTCGCATGCCCCATTCACTCTGAACGGAACGAATGTCTCTGAATGCTCCAGTTATATCTATGTAGGTCAAAAAATCAGCATGCTAAGCGACTTAGCTCCAGAGTTGAGCAGAAGGAAACGAGCGGCTTGTGGAGCTTTTAAGATCATCAAGGATGTAGCGAAGAATACAAAAAAACACCCGACTCCGCGCCCATCTTTTCGCCTCAACGGTACTTCCTGCCCTAACATATTCGTCAGAAACCTTGTCTCTGCGTAAGCAGATTGAAAGCTTACTTAGCGTTATTGAACGCGCAGTGGAAAGGACGATGCTAGGAGTATCCCGTTTCACACGAGTAAGGGAAAGTATCCTAAGCTCCGGCCTACGTCAACGATCAAAAATCAAAGATGCCGTTCTGTACGCCAAATAGTCGAAGATAAGGTAGGCCGGAGACGTAATGCGTATGATTGACAACCGATGGATAAGAGCCGCTAGTGACTGGATTCCTCGGGATGTCAAACGTACTGCAGGAAGACCACAGACCCGATGGTCAAAGTTCTTCACAAAGAGCCTTGAAGAAAGATATGATACTCGACGAGTCCCTAGAGCCAGCAGAGCTCACTGGAATACTCTTGCACGCGACAGGGAAAAATGGAAGATTTACCGGTGCCCGCTCGAGTCACTCGATGATCAACGGGACTATTGGTGATACAGGTGATGCAGTACCGGCCGCGGAATCGTATGTCGTCTCTCCGAAGGGAAGGATTGCCCGCAACGCCAAGCTGAAGAACTCGGCTTGGTATCTTTCCCAGGGATCTTCTCGCTAGGTGCAGCAAAATAAAAACGAGCATAAAAACTGTATGAAAAAAACGGTGATCAGCGCTTCTTTTATTTTAAGAACGGGACTAGACAGTTTTGAAGGACTTATGTGGGTCATTGACAACTTTATTCTTCTGACTAAAGAGTTCGAGAATTATACAATAGCGTTCAAAACGTTTAGTGTATTCTATGCAGTCATATGCGACTGGCGAAATAAAACCGCAACGATGCTGAGATAATCGAAAAACTCCGGACCGCAGGTGTCTACGGTGGGAACGAAAGCTCTATTACGCATTCCGGGGCTAACGTTCATCACCGCCCAATGCGGGTACTTGGTTTCTCCTGTAGCTCAGCTAGTTTTCTATCGATTAACCTCTTCAGCGATCACCCGTTAACTTAACGGGATTGATCAGGACAGCCCAATAAGAAAAAGCATAGCATTTGTGGTGCACTTCTTAATATTGGCGCCAATACATTTGTACGATAGACCATAGTAACCAGTAAATACAGTAAATTATAGAACATATATCATTTGTTCGTAGGAAACGATAGAGCAACGCCTGTTCTACAACTCTGTTCTGCTCACCAGTATAAAACCCGCTAGTTAATGCAAGTTAATGGAAAATTTTGTTGCAAAAAAACGCAAGATGTCCGCTGCCGAGGAAGAATTGCCCGCATCCCGCTGGGTCGGCTGAGCTAATCACCGTGGGTGCATCCATTAGGGATTAATTTATCACAGTAACTTATAGTGAAAGGTAGCAAACATAGAATTCGTGCCTATGAAACGATAAAACAAATCGTTCTACAAGAAAAAAGGCACATCTCGGAACAAGGTGAATTTGTTGAGAAATGCGGAAATTCGTTGGAAACCAAGCCACCCTTCCGTTTCGAAAAGCCACTTAATTGGCGGAGATCTCATGGGCTACCGTAGAGGACAAATAGGTAAATCATCTGTTGCATCCGTCAGTCACTATGATGTGAGGTTCAAAGACATGGCTTGAGAACAAATATGCCCGTAATTCCTCACATGAATAATTGAAGCAATTAGTGAAATGCTTTCAGCTGCGCTATTCCATCCAACATTTCTATTCCTTCTTCGTTACGATAAAACACTTTCGGCTACTCAACTTTCCTACTACGAATGATGTCCATCTCCTGGTCGAGGTCATCTATGTGATGGTGAGTCCCTGACTTCCATGTGGAAAAGACCACCCAGTGGAACTGGTGAGTATTCTTCTCCTTCCCTATAAAGGTGGAATGGCTACTACTCAAACACTCATCTCAACAACAGGGCTAGCTCTTGCTTACTCAGACAATATAAAAGAATTGAAGGCTATCGATCATTAACGGGAGATCTCGGCCAACTTAAGAGCAAGCCGTGAAACAGGAAATTTCGTGAAAAATTGATATACATGTGAGATTTTTAATACGGTGCATTTCCAATAAGACATTTCACATGGGGCACATAGAAAATGTTTTCATTTCTGGCCCAACATATCCTTCTTCCCAGCTTAACATTTATTATTCGAATTTATAATAAAATTCGCTGGGAAAGGATACTAAGCGGCAATATCTTCACCAATAAATGAAGGGAGAGCAATCCATATCTAATGAGTATGAAGTTTTCACTCCTACAAATTTTTTATTTAGATGTCAAACTTTATTTACTGCTTTGTTTATTCAACCTTTATCCTTTTATCGGATCATTAGGGACTCCGTCGCTTCAGCGAAAACAAGTATCTTTTCGCTAGCAATCTCTGCCGTCTAGAATACTCCGCATTTCATTTGTCTTTGCATTTTGCATGGTCTAGCACTTGCGTTAGATGCGCTTTCCTCACATCAATCCTTAACAATGGACTTCGAACATTTCGCGTATTGCTTCGGCCGCTGCTTAACTATTTCGTCTTTGTTATGGATGTCTTAGAATGTTGGTCCAGTCGATTGCCTTTGCAATCTTGGAGATAGCCGAGCTAGCGCGCTCCCACATGTATTCAAGGAAGACGTGTGGAGGAGTTTGAACTAGCTTCTTCGCTTCCGCACTATTCTTGGTGAGATCAAACAGCTGGTGGCTATGTTCGTTTCAGTGGTGCTCCACGGATACTTTGCTTCTCCATCGTCACCCCTTCACTTATGTACCGCTTACGTAAATCGATAGAGGAGATCGATGTTTATTGTATTGAATGGGTTTCATCCAAAATGTTTTAATTCCCACGGCCGACTTTCTGTTAACCTCGGCATTGATCGAACAGTTCTTGATATTGTTGTTGAGCAAACACGAGGTGTTACTTTATTCTTCATTCCGTTAAAGCTGACGTTTCGGCGGATTTCGCCCTCTTCAAAGCCAGGAAGGGTATATTGATAGGCAATTTATCAACACTTCTGCTTCACTTCAAAATTTATCAAAGCCATCAAGAGCAGACTTCTGCTCTTATTGTTAATCGGACAAGAAGATCTCCCCTTGAATTAAGTATATGTCGAGATAACCACTTTAGCAACTGTCAGCGAAAAACTTTATTGGTGGAAGTTACCATATGGAAGCAATTAGACTGTGGCCCTTCATACCCTCAGTAGCTGCTGTGAAAATAATAGTAGACAGGAAATAAAAAGCAAACATTGTGATTTCAGCCACAGCCTCAGCTTAACTGAGTTCAATGCCGATGCGGTTCACCAGATGAATCCCGTTGACAGGTGATTGCTGATGGCACTGATCGACAGAACTAGATGAGAGAGAGAGGCGAAATGAAGGACATGCATGGTGAGATGGTGAACGCGTTAGCCCCCGGAAAGGATAATTGCGCGCTCGTTCCTTATGGCAGACAACTGTGATCTGGAGTTTTGCGAATATCTCAGCATTTCATACGAGTTATATTTCGCAACATACCCTGCCATTAAGAAGAAAAAGGCAGTAAATAAAAGGGTTAAGATTATCTCAGCATCGCTGTGGTTGCATTTCACATAATTCCCTGCCGTGAAAATTATAGTGGGCAGAAAATAAGAGCAAATATTATGCTTAGACATTTGCGAAACTATTACCCCATGCCAAATTCCCATTTAAATGCCGATTTGTGCTCCCCAGATCATTCCCATTGATTGTCGGTGGCACTGTTAGCATGAAAAACTGGCTGAGAGAAAGACACAGCAAATGTTTCATTGGAGGAGTTGGTGAAACGTCACTCTCGGAAAGGGTACCCAAGGGGTCGAACCTAGTCTAGGGCTGGATTTCTGCAAGTATCTAGGTATCATTGTGGCTACATTTCGCACAATGGCCTTTCATTAAAAAAAATAGCGGACAGTGAGTTAAAAGTTATTCATTGACAGAAGTATATCTCACGAGCTCAAAAAATTCAGAAATTCGCGACAAGGCAGTAAACCGAGCACCTTGGCACCTCACAAGAAAGGAGCTATAGATCTTAGAAATTTTTATTGCAATTAGTAAAACTCCCAATGAGCTGAAATGGAAAGGATAAAATAAAGAATGAACCCCACTGCGTTGATCAATCCCTGAGTCGTGCTCTGTGCATCCGACTTCATTAAACATCGTTGGAGTCGAATGCATACGTAGCCGTTACAATGACTCGCGCTGGGCCACCGATGTATCGATCCAGTGTTGCTATCCTCCCAGAGAAGTCTGGTACCAATTTGCCGAGCCCGGAGATATGGAAGACTTATCGGCCAAGGGCGTGGGGATCGATTCCACGTGTGTGTCACAGTGGCGCCTCCAACCACTGCGCTCCTAAGC
The DNA here is from genome assembly GCA_900624975.1 of Angiostrongylus costaricensis. Taxonomy (NCBI): domain Eukaryota; kingdom Metazoa; phylum Nematoda; class Chromadorea; order Rhabditida; family Metastrongylidae; genus Angiostrongylus; species Angiostrongylus costaricensis. The sequence continues at coordinate 29,317 of UYYA01004933.1, forward strand.
TGAGATGTGATAATTTAGATTTGAATGAGGCCATTTTCGTATTGTCCTCCAATTATAGAGATGACGTCGTCACGTAAGTGTTACGAAAAAAACTCGTCAAAATCTGGGAACTGGGATAAAAACTTGTTAAGAATATTATTAAATGATTGTAAGAACACAGTAACTTTCGTGTGAATTAGTGGCTACTAAAATTTTCCGCTTATTTTAACTACTGCAGATTTTCCAGGTATTATTTGCATAGTTTCTGCATAATATTTGGTTGTCTCATTTCTCTAGAATGAAATACAAATTTTATAGCGTTACCGTAACAATGTCGTCATTTTTATCCCAGGATTCAGGTTTCCCATACCTTTATTTTATCTGTGTGGTCTGTAATCACACAGTTTGTCAAGTTGCTCGAATGGGCAGCATTGAAGACTACACATGGGTTTCTGTCATCGATCAGATCTAGTGGGCTTCGTTCGCTCAAGGGCTACCGAGAGCACCGTGCATTTTTTAAAAATTCGTCAAGATCTTTCGTAACTTGTCATTATGTTCAAAAAGTGCTTACCAGGATGCTCGTAGACTTATTTAAGCATCTAGACGTCTCTTTTTATGTGTCCTAAATATTCTAAAAATATTCTAATGCATCATTTGTGTCGGAAAATTCAGAACGTCTTCGATCTTAAGCTGGATAGACCAGACTTCCTTGGGTCATCATCATAGACTGTCTTCACATTTGTGAGTTAGCAGAGTCAGTTACCGCCATCTGTTATGAACAGCGCATAACAAGTAAGTGCTTAAGGATTCTGGTAATGATGACTGGTTTCTGTGTCGGCTTTCTATCTCCCAAGAACTCGGATTTTTTCTACCAGATGAATGAATTGCTGCGTGTAACTAATCGATAGCAGCGGTTATAGATTTCTTGCAATATACAAATGGTCGTTGGTTGGACCTGCGCGTTGGACTCACTAAGCTTTCGTTCTCTCTGGGATAGAAAAATTAGTGTTAGACCTGTCTGGGAAGACAGCAGTACCGACTCAAAACAGCGGTAGAGCTCTGTAAGTTATGGTAAAAGATATATTAATACGCAGATATGCAGGGATATACGAATATATTCAATCACTTCTGACGATTCTCGATGAAATCTAATACAAGACACAACCTTCAGGGATTGATCAGCACCGAGAGCTTTGTACCTTATCCTTTTTATCGTTAGTCTTCTACCTTCGCTATTAGAGCTTCGTTCAGTGTCGCAATCCATAATGCTGTGAGCGCTGCATCGTCGGAAATCGCAACACTATTCGACAAGGATACGTAACGTGGCGGTACTCGGTGATCATGACGTTCACGTAAACAAAAATGAAGGCTGTTCTGGTTTATTGAGACTATTCGTTTGTGATAGTTGCTGTTATGATACTGAAATCGCTTCGAAACCGACTTTCCCTGAACCTCGGTATCACTAAATACATACTGAAATCGTTTCGTCAAGTATGTTTCATTTCTGATTTGTCTTTACTCTTCTACTCACTGAACAATTTGTTAAATGGCAACTCGTAGGTTTATTAGGCATCGAACTAGTTATAAAACCTTTCCACATATACTAAGGCTTTTTGTGATTTTGTTTTGCTCATTTCTAATAGTTCTCAAAGCTCTTTTAATATGTGTTCGGAACTGTGAACATCAATTTTCTTGTTACATAGCCACATCTTATCGTCAAGAAACGAAGCTTAGAGTCTTTAAAAACTTATGAGAACTCAGTAAGATAAGGAAGCATGGGAGAAATAATTTAAATACAGTGTTGACACTTTTGCATATTGAACTTCATTTAAACTCGGTATTACGTAATGATCAATATGCTGCTGCGCTGATAAGGTGGTAACTTAAGGTTGATAAAAATTTTAATCGGCTAACGTTTAGGCCCAATTGTCTTTTTCAGAAAAGGAACGATCTGAGCCAGTTGTCCACAACCGTTCATTCATGCTATACGAGTCTTCGTATTTGAATCGAATCGAATCTAGTGGCGTGTATTTCAGTTAGTTCAATGCACAATGCTTCTCTTCGTAGGATTTCTCAAGCGGAACCCTTTCATTGCCAGCTGCACAAGGTGTACGTTGCTTAGCCGGTCAATTTTCTCGCGTATGGCGCAGTGGTTGGAGTCGGCCTGCAACACACATATGGTATCGATCCTCGTGCCCATGCCTCACCAAGCCTTCCATCCCTCTGGGGTCGGCAAATTGCTACCAAACTTGTCTCGGAGCATAGCAGCACTGGCTCGATACATCGGTAGGCCATTGCGAGTCATTGCACAGGCCTGATATGCATTCAATCACCTCCAAACGATGCTTAATGAAGTTGAATGCATGACACATTCCACAAGTTGATCAACTTCAATAGCCTTTTTCTTTTTATCTCTTATATATTCAATACACAAGCACAACATCTTACTTACTTGACACTTGAATGGCCCGTCCTCACTGGTTGCGCGGGCCCCAGCATAATCTCCATTTTTCGGAGATTTGCTGGTTAAGCCATTATGGTTCCTGGACTCCCGAGGTCAGCCTGGCCAAAATCTGCCACAGGTCTTCACCACTACGGGCAATAGCAGCCTTGGTGGTTCAGAGAAAGATTTACCGCCATGCGACTTTGATACCAGGACGGTGGTGGATTGGTTTACACTTAGCTAGGCTTCCTGATGGAATCGCCGGACTCCTTCTCAGCTTGGGAGACCTTGCCAGGGGATGAATCCTCCGCTGTACATCTCAGTCCGACACCCAGGAACACCTCCTAGCGGCGATGAGGCGGTAAACCGTTGGAAGGCTTTCCAAGCATTCGACGTGGGTTCAATTCTCCACAAACAAGCACACATACCCTGTGTAATAAGGTTAACATTGTAAAACCTATGTGTACTAATAAGAGTAGCTCCAATAAGTGATTATTGGAACCGTAATGCATGTAGTTTGCTATACTGACTGTTATGGGTTATGCCCATCTGAATTTGATTAGACAAAATGAAAAAGCAAGAAGTAGATGACGACTACAAGAACAGTATCCAGCCGAGTAGAATGTTGACTCGATTGCTGTCCATATTCATGAGTAGGTAGACGTAGTGGCGGTTTAGTTTCCGAGTTTCCATTATCTGATCGATAGAGCTTATTCATCGAACGTAAGCATATTTTATAAAAAAAGACATTTCTCACGAAATCTGTTATGATCACAATACGGTATGCGTGAGAACGCGCATTGAGCAAGACAACATACAAACAGAAAGGCAGCTCACACGGAAAGCTTATGTGTTAGTAGTAAAAGAATTATAGAGAATAATGTTAATCAGTCAAAGGCTCTCACCCATACAAAGAAACTTCGTCTGATGAGAATAGGAAGTTTATTCGAAAAATAGTCAAACAATGCAGAGGTAGAATGAGTTAGAAGAGAATACTCTCTATCAGTCAAAGGGTAGTCTCCAAACTGAAGCACCGCCCTCTCGGATAAAGTAAGCTAACAGCGGAATAAAGTTTTCATCAAGCTCATCTTATCTCATCAGCAAGGGATAGAGTGATCGTGCTGCCGACACTGCTTCTAGTTCAACCGTCCTCTCATTCGAACATGATATTATCAACTTCTTATGATTTTCAATTGCTTGTTATAATTTTTGATAATACTTTTGTCGAACGAACTGATACTTTATGGTGACTTCAATTTCAGCGATAGTCGTCAGCGGTTTACCAACGCTGAATGTCAGCGACGTCATAGCCAATTGGAAAATCGAGCAAAAAATCGGCGAAGGTGGTTTCGGTGCAGTGTTCAAGGTCGGTGTCAAAGAGTATCGGGACGGGTTACATCAAGATTCTCCTTGGGTCCACTTTTGTTCTTCTTTTGCTATCTTCTATTGATTGAAGTTAGATAGCAATGCTCCTTAGGTTGCGATCATTGAGTCTACACTTAGGTTGGATTTATGGCCCAAAAATCATTGCATTCCTTGAAAATTTCTGCTATAGCATTTCACACAGCAAAATGCATTTCTAGCAAAAAAGTGTAAAAACAATGGCATAGGTGCTTTTCGAACACTGATTCTAATGTCGATAGCTAAAGAAGGTGAAATTGATCTCTATAAATCGGTGATAGAGGTTTTGGATCTCTCCTGGAAAAGAAGAGACCGGAGGTCATGTAAGATGTGGTCTTGGCGGGACGAGTCACGGTTATATACTAGAAAGTTTTTGTGACTTAGAATTGTTATATATGAAGAATTTACCTTTGCTCAATCCGTTAAAGATGCATCATGATGTGTTCGATCCTATGGCAAAATGTGTATTTCATAGTACATATGCCCATTGAACCACACACGTTCCCCTTATATATAGCTATACTGCATGAGATAGTTCAATGTTGGATTGTTCTCTTCTGTTGACCAGCCTAAATTCATACTGTGAGTATTGCAGGGCGAATCTCGAGCTTTGGTAGTTAAACCTTTATATTTAAACATTATAACAGCAGCAACATAAAGGTAACAATGTATAGCGTGTATAAATGAATTTAAGAGAAATTTCCATTGACATACCATTGACATTGACATAGACATACCATTGACAAAGGGCGACGAGCTAGAACAGATAAGGTTAACCTAGTCCACGCTTACGAAAGAAGTAATGAGCGGATAGAATGATATTGACCTGATTGCAGTGAGGATGGTTGTTTTTTGGCCAGGGTTTTTTAATGTGTTTAGGTAATGATCTAAAAGAACATTACCTACTTGGATACTTGGACGGTCCGTCTTTACGAGGTGTGCGGAACACAGCACCTATGCCATTCGTTCCCTTCTCTCGCAATCATAGTTCATGGTGGTGGTCTTGTTCGAGCATGGTAGCGCTTGCGAGTCTCATACGGTGACCTGTAAAACAGCTGCAGATGCGGGTACAGCTGATTAACTTTGTTTACGAACACGACCGCCCAACGTGTAGGTGGTCGTCCAAGGGTACGTTTGCATTCTCTTGGAGTCCACTCTACCTTTCTTTTCGTCCACCTATCGTCTGTCCTTCTAATTATGTGACCTTCTCATCTATGTTTCTCTATCGATGTGTATTCTACTGCTTCTCGAGGATGTGACAGATTTCGAAGGTCAGAGCTTCAAATTCCGGCTACATATTGAGAGTGCCGGTTATATTTCAAAAGACATCGCTCAAGCGCTCTATGAGTACTGCGAAACATAATTGACGTAGTTGAAGTATCAACCCACGTCTCTGCAGCATAACAGAGCGCTGGGTGGACCGTAGAATCAAAGAGATGAGCGCAGATTTTCTGGTCCTTCAGTTGGTCGGTGGCTTCTTTGAAAGGCCCGAATGCGGCTCAAGATGTTCTCCTTCTTCTATCTAGTACCTCCTTCATGTTGTTTTCTATGTTCATTGACCACCCAAGGTAAACGTGCAAGGTGGTCTCTGCAATGAGAGAGCCATCCAATTCAATTTTTTCGCCTTCTAACCCTGCGTTTTCATGAACTGGGTCTTTTTTCGACTTATGCGAAGACCGATCTTTTCCCCGCTTCGTTGAGCTCGTTGATCATCAACTCTGCTTCGCTAGTACTTCTTGAGAAGATGACAACGTCGTCGGCAAAACGAAGGTTTGATAGGAATTTTCCTTCAATACGTATGCCTTTCTCATTCCAATCGAGTGACTTCTTCAGAGCCTGGAGGAAGGGTATACTGAAATACAATCTACTAGGCCAAACGCTTCAATAACACTTACAGAAAGACGAAAAACCCTATGGCAATTACATGATCAAGAGCTTCTCGAAAAGCCCACCGCTTTTTTCGCGACTTCCAACGAGGAAGATTAGAACATGCTTATTTGCTTATGCTTAAATCTGCTTGTTTCGGTTTGTTGTCCGAAGAAAACAGGTCATGCATGACTGCAATCGAGACCTGCCATTATTGTGGGCCATTGCTCAGAATCATCTTCTTCATTTTACTTTTTGTTGAAGATTGAGGTTTCATTTCAGGTTTCTGACACCACTTCAGCTACATATGCCACCTATGCGCTGAAAAGTGAACCAGTTCACTGTCCGACAAAAGTGCTCAAGATGGAAGTTGTTGTTTTAAGGTATGAACTTTATTGAGGTATAAATTTTGATGAAATGTATATGGGAAAACGAGCTGCTCGCATTGGGCCCCTCATACGATACATATTTATTGTGAACTACGAGCCTATACAAAGCTAATATAAGCAAATATTTTACGTGAGCTACTTTATTTTAACCATGGGACTGGTTTCTAACTTTGCTTTATTCTCTACAAGTTGATTTAATGCTGTCATAAGATAGCTATTTGAGATGTAATTTTAAACGACTTTTCTGCATACTTCGAATCTGGTGGAGTTCTCCGTATTCCCGCCATCCACTCATGAATTCGCCTAGTTCCGAAGACTTACAGAAAAAAAATGAGCTCCATTCTTCCAAGACAATCATCTCCAGAATGAAAAAAATGGATTGGACCGATCAAACAACTGATCATTTGCTCAAGAATGTCGCTTAAGTGCGTCACATGGCTTGGAAAGCGTTCAGCACAGTGATTAGAGATGCCGTGATATATGAAAGCAAGGATTCCAGCTTGACTTCGCCAAATACCAATCTGACATGACATCCTTAGCGGTCAAAAAATCTGTGTTTAACTTGGTTGGAAGCAGTTCTGTTCTATTTGCGAGTGTGGCCACGACAGCCTCTGGTAAAGACTGGAAGCCCTGTAGAGGAGCTATTCCGTGCTTTTCTATCAGAATTCAAGAACACTCACTATGAAAAAGAAAACCTAAAAAAAAAGAATTTATGCGCAAAGTGCGAATACCTGTGTATGCATACGAGGGAAAGGAATCGAGTGAAAGAGTGCAGTGCAGTGATCTGTACTATTTGTAAAGATAGTTCTGATAAAGGGCAAGTGATGAGACGTAAGGCGTCGATCAATATCCAATAGATGTATTATGCATTCGATGCAACCAAGGATCGCAGAGGTAGTCGAATGCACATTTGGCTTATACGGTTTTCTCGGTAGCCTTCAAATCAGTGGTTCTATTCTCACAGAGAAGTAAGTTCCAATGTTACCATTCTTGAAGCTCGGACGTTCGGCGTGGTGGGTCGAAGCAACGACTCTTTGCCCACTGCAGGAACCCTCTATCTGAAAATCTATATCTACTTTTGAAGACAAGTTACCGAATCCAAAAAAATTGATGAGTCGTATTTGTAATGATACTCCGCCAACATTTCTAAAAATCAAAGTCGTTTTTCCTCTCTTCCAATAAATATTTCACCATAGAAAATAGCAAAGGTAAAGGTTCATTACTAGGTGAAAATAGTCCAATTTAATACGAGAACACAATACTTAGGGTTTGTTACCGAATGTACCGTAGTCGGCTGCGGTAGTGTCTAATGCTTCGACATGTAAATCATTTGCTTTTTTTTTCGCAGGGCATTGCAAAAGGCTCACGCCACTCATTGTTGCAATATACTCGATTCTGGTCGAGCGCTTGGCTTCAACTTCATTGTCATGACGCTCGTTGGTTCCTCTCTCTATGTCTGTTTTTAACTTTTTCTTTAGTATTTTTTTTTATTATACCAAGCATTAGTAACGAGGAATTTTTCCGCAAATGCAAAGCGAAGAAGCCGTTCAAAAAACTCGTTACCACTCTTTTGTAGGAGCTTCGTAAGAGTAATAAGTTAAAGGAAAATTGCTTCACTATGGGATGCGCTTTATCGATCGGAATTCAGACTTTAGAAGCCGTTCAAGAGCTGCACAACGTTGGGTACCGTAAACTTGCTCATTTTTATCAGTTTGGAGAGAACTCTATTGAATTTATCGTATTAATTAACCTACTGACGATTAATCTGAGAAAGTTTGGTTCATTAAAGTTTTTAAAGTCGAGTTTATTTCTCGAAATAATACGGTTTCAATGCATTACCATCCTTTGGAAATTCTCAAGAAGTTCTTTATTGCTAGGCGATGACAATGTTCAAACATGGAAATGTAAAGACATATGTTAACCTTTTGGGCGCGTGTGCCGCAGTGGTTCGAGGCGCCGCTACGACACACACGTGAAATCGATCCCCGCGCCCATGGCCCACCAAACCTTCCATCCCTTAGGGGTCGGCAAATTGGTACCAAACTTGTCTAGGAGGATATCAGCACTGGCTCGATACATCGGTAGGCCACTGTGAGTCATTATAAAGGCCAGATATGCATTCAATCACCTCCAACGATGCTTAATGAGGTCGAATGCATGGCGCATCCATTAGTGATTGATCAGCGGCGAGAGCTTTATCCTTTTCTACGTTAACTTTTTGTTTTTCGCTTATTACAGTTTTAAGGGCTGGGTATTATGTGTGATACAACCACAATGATGCTGAGATATTTGCAAAATTCCGAGTCGCAGGTTTCTGCGGTGGGGAACGAAGGCGCTGTTCACCGTTTCAGGGGACTAACGCGTTCCCCACCACACCATGCGACCATACGGGTCCTTTGCTTCACCTGTCTCTCAGCTAGTTTTCTATCGATCAGTGCCATCAACAATGACTTTTCAACGGGGTTGATCTAGAGAGGCCAAAACGGCAACGAACCCAGTTAAGATGAGGCTATGGTGCCGGAGTTTTGCAAATATCTCATCACCATTATGGTTGCATCATACATAATCCTCTGTCATGAAAAATTGTAGTAGGCCGTAAGTGTAAACTTAGTATTGTGATTTCGACTATTCAGGCTCTTCATATCAATCCCATTGAAAGGTGATTGCTGCTGGACCTGATCGTTAGAAAGCTAGCTGAGAGACAGGCGAAACCAAGGGCCCACATGGTGTGGTGGTGAAGGTGTTAGCCACCGCAAAGGGTAATAGCGCGTTCCGCACCGCAGACGCCCGCGATCCGGAGTTTCGCAAATATCTCAGCATAATTATGGTTGTAGAGATCTATGTCACGTTTACTAAAACCTCTTAATAAAAAGAAAGGGCTAAATCCTGAAAAGCAAGAGAGGACGAAACTGGATGCGGATAGCACTTTGGAAATCTGCTTACCCTTGATCACCTTGAAACAAAGCATTCTTGTTCTTGAGGTTTTTTTTAGCATTTAATCTGATCTGACAGTTATTCATCTCATAAGAAAGATACCGCATCTGTTACTTAGGCCCGTTGCAATATCTACTAGACTTTGTCGTTTTGAAAAAGAAGTTCTATGGACATTACTAATCATTTGGATAGCTCTTAATCATGAGGGCAAAAAACTAAGAAAATATCCGATTGCAGTTATCTCCACAGAGATCTAAAGCCGGCGAATTTTGCCATAAAGATCGAGGACGTTCGACAAATCCTCGTGTTGGATTTCGGAATGTGTCGACGTTACATCGACGATCAGAACGTTGTACGGAAGCCTCGATGGTCGTCTGGATTTCGAGGGACGCAGCGGTAATACAGACGGCTTTAATAAGATCTATTTATTTACTCCTGCTCTACTTGGCACTGGATGCAGTATCTAGAGGTACACTGCAATAAGCACGTTGGTTTGATCTTATGTTTCGAGCTCATCAAGCTTCTCTTTTCCTAAGTCATCATTTTCACACCAGAGATCTCTTGAAGAATGAAGAACACCGACTTTATGCAGTCATATACTTTATTGTATATCCTTCTACTAGCGTGATCACATTCGCCTTATTGATCAGTGAGTTACTCAAGTGGACATCAATAAAATATGAGTTAAAATGTCGCGGTCGTGCACAACTGGAGCGCGGTGGAACCACTCGAGGAACGCGAAGCGCACCACAAATTTTTCTACAGCCTCTTCATTTCTAGTATTTTTGGCAATTAGGTTGCCACTAAGAGCTTAGCAGATTTTTTTCGTATTACATACCTTTTAATTCCTAGTCTCGCTTCTCGGTGGAGTTGTCGACTCGTTCGCGAAATGCACTTGACTCTGGTTTAACCTCTGTTGTAAACACTGCTCCAAACTGAGTAACATGACTCAACCACAATGAAGCTGTAAGCCACCATATGTAACTTTTTTCCTATTATCAAAATTAGCCGAAAATACGAGGAAGAACACGGTTTACTGCCTAATTGATTACTCGTCAGAAAACACAAACATATAGCTAATTCCACGAGAAGTTCTCTTTTTTGGATTCTGGATTTAAGTTATGCCTTGATCTTAAATTTTACGACCATGGCTAGCGAATAGGAAATCTTTTTCTATTTTTCTAATAAGCTATCCTTTTGTTCATTGTTTCGTCTGCTCATATCGACTAAATCAATCTAAATAACTGACTCCTGATTTCTTCCTTCTGGAAGGGTTGAATGAGCTCACGGAGAATATTCTTCGCGCATAATCAACATCGTCTATAGTTTTGTGAAAGACAGAGTATTAGAAGCAATTGTATGTAAGAGTTAAGAACAGAAATGACAAAAAAAATATAGAGAAAATCACGTAGAAGGGTAAATGTGAGAAAGAGAGGTATGGAGAAGCAGGGAAACAGGAACGGCAAAAATTAACATAGTAAAGGCTATCAAGAGCGAGAAACAACACCACGAGAAGCAAGTGATTAAAGAATGGTAAAAGATAAGCAAGTGAAAGATAGAAGATAGCAGTTAGCAAGTGAAAGCCGGCGATTGGAAAGACCAGCTGGCAAAGATGGGGAGGATAAGGAGGGTAGAAAGGTAAATGAAAGGCAAGAATGGGGAAATAGGGTGTGATAAATTAAAATACTAATACAGCGATAGGGCGTAGTTTCTGTCAATCAATGAACTGAACTGGGATATGAATGGATTTTCGAATAATTCCAGGTATGCTCCCATCTGTTGCCACATTTCTCGCGAAATGGCCAGGAAAGACGACCTCGAAAGCTGGCTTTATCAACAGGTTGGCTATAAAAATGCCTACTTATTTGGATACTGCGACGACCCGTCTTTACAGTCGGCTCCAGCACAACTTCCATTCCTTTCTATCTTGCTCAATTGTCGTCAGTGGTGTTGCTCCATTTCGAGCAAAATCATATCAACGATATCCACTCCAAATTCCTAAAAGTGTTTCCATCTGTAAATACGGATGGTTGGCCTTAGCCACAAACACGTCTCTCCATCGTCTGAGTGGGCTTCCAAGAAGAAGATTGCTTTTTCTTGGAGTCAACTTTACTCCTCTTTTTGTCCGCCTATCAATGATCTCTCTTATCATATCCTGCCCATCTGTGTTTCGTTCTTGACGTATATCCTCAAGCATCCAGAGCATGAGGTGGATTTCGAATATCGGAGCTGCGAATTGCAGCCAGACATTGTGAGTGCTAGTTAAATTTTCGACGTATTTGAAGTGTCAGCCAACATCCCCGCTGTGCAGCAGTGCGCTGAAAGAGTTGAATCGAAAATTTGAGCGCGGAGTTTTGTATCCGTCGATTGGTCGCTGGCTTCTTTGAAGAGCTCGAAGGCGACTTATGCTGCTTTCCTTCTGTATAATTGCTGATTAATGTTTATTGTTCTCCATGCTCTTCAAATGTCCAAGGTGCATGCACGAGGTAGTTTCTGTAATCAGAGAACGATCCAGTTTGATTTGTTCGTCTACCAATCATGGGTTCTTCATGAACTGGGTTTTCTTCCTGTTTGTGCGCAGACGGACCTTTGTTCCCGCTACGTTGAATTCAATGAGTACAGTTTTTGCTTCGCTTGTCTTGAAAAGACGGCGGTGTCACTCAGAAAGCATCTATCATTCTCGTTCCAATAGAACGACTACATTATTCATTGCAGTGCATCTGTGAACAGCTTTGGCGATATGGTGTCGCTTTGCCGTACACGTTATCTGTGGCAACCAACTCTAAGGAAATCGGCAGTGATTTTATCGGGCTTTAGTGCCAGTGCCCCTCTTTTTGCTTTCTATCACAATTCGAAATTCAAAGGGCAAAATCCCGGCTGTGGAGGATGTGGTGACGGTTCTTTCTTCGTTCATTGGGGTCGATATCTGAGCATTCTATCCGCAAATATTCTAACGGCCGTCACAGGTGTGTTACACTAGGATCAAGCTTCAGTCACCTTTTCTTTTCGGTCGACTCCTTTGTGGTAATGTAGGTGAGGTCCGGACTTCTTATTTGAGGAACTAAGGTGGGTTTGAAAAAGTTTTAACCCTTGGACTAGAAGAGTGTGGTCCTCGGTTGGGTCCTCGTTTATCTGCCAGTAATGTGAGGAGAAAACTTAATGAGAACGCCTCCGTCTTAAACGACTTGTCTCGTTTTTCTTGGACGATTATAGGAACTCGTTTCTGTCTGGGTTACAGCTGAATCGAATCTTCCTAATCAGAAGGCGATGATGAGATCGTATATTCAACGGAGGTGTCGAACAGGCACCATTTTTCATCCGTGACATATTCTTAATAGAGTCGATATCTTTATAAGTCACGCCGTTAGGAGACTCTCATGTCATTCGGCGTTTTTCCATCTTCTTAAAAGTCCAATTCCTATAGAACAGACGTGCTCTGAACTAGAGTCCAATTCTTCAAGCAGGTTTCCATTCTCACTTCATTCACCTGTTTCGAATCTTCCTATCCTGTATTCATTTTCGTTGGCCGTTCCTCATCTGGCGATTAAGTCTTCAACAACGAATTTATGGGTTTGTCGTTGCGGATTACTTTCTCTAATTGTCTGTGGAACGCGTCTAGTTTGCTCTAACCAGCTGTACAAGTTGGTGAGCAACATTTGATCAAACTGTCTTTCATCTGATGTGGAAGTTTGAGACGGAGAACGCTTAAGCGCTGCGTGTGGTAGGATTTTGAAAGAGGTAATTGGATAGGAAATAGAAGGCTTTGCAACATAGCCAAAGCTTTCAACACTTCGTAACGGAAATTTCCTTCTACGGTTGACAAGTTTCTTCATATAATTGGCAATGTCGTTCTTCTTGCTTTTCGTCACTTGTAGGGCAATCACATGAAGTTTGATGCAATCAGCGCCCTTAAGAAGAATCCGAAAGTCGGCAACCAATGAGGTTGTGCTGGTGTTATAAGTGTATGGCAAAAAAGTGTTCATGGCGCGTTTTGGGAGTGTTTTTTTCGCCCGTTTTCAGTGACGTCCTGCGCATGCCGAGACCTGATCGTCTGTTACTGGTTGTCTCTTCTCCTGATATCGTAGATTCAAGCGCTCTTTTTGCGGTGTGCTGAGGGCAGAGATTTCTTGGTTTGGTCAATATGGTTTCCTTATAGAGAACATTCTTCACGAATATTGGAATGTTCTCTATGCAAAACAATTCAAACCTTTTCAAACATTTCAAATGCTTCTCCCATGACCTTTTCTCCATGACGCTCTGATAGCCGTATGTCTAACATTTCGCTGGCGCCTATCTCGGAAAATATCTGCACTTACGGTCCTAGGCTTTAAATATCGCCCTATCAGGTTGCAATGCTTGAGAACTGTTCCCAGCACCCGTCTTTCCGCCTACTGTAGTCTGACTCCGCCCAGCGCAAAAGGTATATAAACAGCCCCACGCTTAGCCAGCTCATGTCACAGCAATGCTGCCCAAGTCACCGTATTCGTGCCTCACATCCATCTCATGTAGTAAAAGTCATATGCCAATCTCTTCACTCATAAGCAGCCTAAGCGTCAGTGATCAGGCTGCTTCTATTCGCTACCCGTATCATTGTTGCATTAATTGTGCAGCTGTATTGTTATGTTATAATTGTTGTATAATTATGATAAACGGTTTATTTACCCAAGTTAGAGGTAGCCGGCATTGTGGCTGCTACTCACAAGAAATCCGGCGTGGCGTACACAAACACGAGCAGCTAATTCCGATCAAATCGTTTTAACCACTTTGTATTCCTATATCAACGAGCCGTCCCAACATCCCTTGAGTCCCAAGGTTAGCTCGGCCGAAGCCTTAGCCAAAGGTGGTCGTAAGTTCTTGCGTACCAGAGAAGATTTTTCACTTTGCGACTGTTTTGATATAGGACGGCTACGACTCCTGGTATTTCTACATCTTAACTGAGCTTTTGGATAGAAACATGAAACTCCGTTTCACCCTAAGATACTCTGGTGGATGGATAAAAGCTACCCCGTATATTGCAGCCTGACACCCAAGAACATTTCCTCGTAATGATGAGCCAGTAATGCTTCGACAGGGCTATATAAGATAAAACACTCAATGTTAGAAAACGATGGAAAAATTGCATAAAATGTATAAATAAGAGAATTCAGGTCGAATTCACTTCCGGAGAGTTGCCATGGAAAGGTATTGAGGACACGGTAACTATTTGCAACGTCAAGGAGAAATCACGTACAACAGGTACGCCGCAATAAATCTGATTGTTTTTAACTCAAAAATAGAATGATATACACAGCAACGTTTTGACTTTTCCTACATTGACGATCTTGTGTATCAACTACGATCCTTTCAAGGTTTCAAGACTCTGACAGGTGTCAATACCCCTTTTTGTTCTCTCATGAGACAGCATTGCCTACTGGTGGGCTATCTCGGAAGTACCAAGATGTACCACGGAGCTTTTATTTTTACGGTTTTTACGAGTAGTTCGGCTGAATATTCTTGTGAATGGTTACGCCTAACCGTTAGCCTACTGGGATCCAGTAGAGTAGACGTAGAGCCGAATTGCTCGGTGCAGTCGACATACTTCCCCGCCAACGTGCAGAATATCGATTACATATGTGCATATACATTTATATACATACATGAATTCAAAAATTTAGAACAAATATTCCGACGGTGATCGTTTCCTCAAGGATGCACAGTGCATTCGACTCCAATCAACCTCCTTAATTGCCTGTTTACTTCACACGGTGATTTATGGGAGCCAAGCGATTTATCAGCAAGTGTTCATTATCATGCTATAAATACCTGAAGCCAATTTGTTAACCTAAGGTAGATGGGTTAATTATCCAGAAATATTTTACTAAGAAAATGACCATTTGAATCGTATAGGAACTCTAGCAGCTGCACTAAACTTAACAATTCACATATATACGAAAATGAGCACTTGTTACAGTAAATATAAACAATGACATAAAATTTCGTTTTAAGCACCTCACAATCCAGTGTGTGACATACTTGATACTGGTTACGGTAGAGTAAAGTTTTTAACTATCGAGAACAGTAATCTGAGACTAGCCGTATGATCGTTAAAATGAGCTTGCCCATTAAATTCGCGATTAAAAAATAGCTTGCGAGGTTGCTTTTTCCATAATTGACAGTGGTTTCTCAATAAGCAGTGTGTTTCACTTTCAAAAGTCAACGATTCATGCGTATATATATATATATATAATATATATATATACTTAGTGGATACTTTATACGTGAACGGCTCTTCCTCACTGGTTGAGGGGCGCCAGCATAATCTCCATTTTTCAGAGATTTGCTGGTTAAGCCATTGCGGTTTCCTGGAACCCCGAGGTCAGCCCCGCCAAAGCCTGCTCCAGGTCTTCACCACCATGGGCAGTTGCAGCCCTTGTGGAGGGGAGATTTACCGCTATGCGACTTTGATACCAGGACGGTGACAGTTATTTCAAATTTGAATATGACGAGAACTAGGGCTGTCAAAATGTGATATGTAATGCTAAGTTTTAGAAAATATTAGCGTAAGAGCGTTAGCTGTGGAATAAATTATACCTTGGAGAGCACCATAATTTTTTGCTTAATGAAATCCCTCTTGTTCACTTACTTTCCTGTTGGACATATGAGCCTGGTGCGATAAATTGGAAGTAGTATATGTAATCGACACCAGAAATCTTCAAGACAAAAATCTGTAGATTCCAAGGGTTTCTATTCTAAGTAATAAAATTCAATATGAACTGTGATATGGTCGTTCAATTTTAAAGGTGACCATTATTTTTTCATTAGTGTATAATGTTTTAACCACAGCACGGCTGATTACCCTATCACGACCCTTGCGTGGTTCAGTATAACGATTGAGGGTCATCGTGGAGAAACTGGCTGACCAATATTAAAAGCGTTCGCTGTTTTCAGCACAGACTTTTTGACTTGCTAAGTCATAGATTTTTTAAAATAACTTCTTGTGATGCAACCACAATGATACTAAGATGTTTGCAATACTCCGGTCAGCAGGTGTCTGCGGTGGGAAGCGAACACGCTATTTCGCTTTCCCGGGGACAGAATAAAGAATATTTCCAAATACTCCAGCTTTCATTGGCAGAGTGCGCAAAAAATGTTGGCCATGACCCGATACTTTTTTGGCAACAAAGTAACCTTTCGCTAATGATCGGTTGTTGGTTTCCTATGGCAACCTCTCGACTAAATGTCCTCACCAATTAAAATCACTTAGTGATCTTAGTGCCAAAAATCACTTTTCTTAAGCCCACTTTTCTCGGAAATTTTTGCAAATAGGCAAAGCACTGCTAAACACACAATTTTGTAAGAATGGACATTCTTTGCAGGTTGTTTCGAAGGAAAAGTCGAGTTTTGCTGCACTTAACTGGAGTCATTGTGGCGTTCATGGTTGCCATCTCATATCACCTATTTAGAACTATGGTTCCACTTGTACAGTATGTCTATTAATACAATAAATTAAAATCAATTTTAAAGTACTGCGCGTATAGCAGAGTGGTAGTTATATCGTTCAATGCGAGCAGGGTTTCTGCTAGATACTGCCCCGTACCCTCTAAGCACTCCATTACTCCAGGATCGCCAAAGTATATACGAAAGCTAGTAATGCTCCATGTAGCGTTATTATTCGACTGAAATGCTTCGGTGTGGTGTTCCGTTACGAAAGAAACAACGCAAACAAAGTATGGGCATAATTCTTCCACGATATTATTGTAAAAAATAACAAAGCCAAGCCAATAGTAGAAATCTGATTCCTACTTAGACGAGCCCTCATTATCAGACTCCAGCGTTTCTTTCAGTCTCAAGGATAAAGCTGTTGATCAACGCCATACTTTGTTATGTCAATCCGTGGATGATGGTGATTGCTAGGTCGGATCTTCGCCTCAAATTGTACGCTATGTACGGATTTTGTAAATATCCTGTATTGGTGAGCGATTTGCTTCTTCCAAAATTCCCAAACGCATATCATTTTTAGATTTTACAGAGTACGGTGTTGACATTGAATATTAGAAAAAAACGTAGACCACAAAACACAGAACGCCAATCATGTGTGTTCTGATGAACAAGGCAGTTGCAACGAAAGCACGCAACATAGTTCTACTTTGTTAACGATTCTGTCCTACTGTCACTGAAATGGCTACCATATTGCATGTACAGTGGTTTGCATTCTTATTTATGATGTGCTTAAGGAAATAAATTAATTAGTAAAGAACGGGTGAATTGTCGACAAACAAGTGAGAAACGAACTCAGCAACTACACAAACATGGGAAACAGGCTACTCTCAATTGAAAGCATCCACTACCAAGCAAATTCCGTCCGTCTTCACTTCTCTGATTTTCTACCACTCTATCATGTTTTTGAAAGAAAAGACACAAACATACTAAGAAGAAAATTTACTGCAGCTGGATTGGGGAATGCATCGCTGCAAAATTCCAGAAACAAATGCTTTTGAAGTACTTGAGGCTGAAAATCCTTTTGTCTAGGTCGAACAAAGCCCAAAGTTCTTCCTTGTGCACTTTCCACATTTTTAACATTATGCTGTACCCCGAAAAGCGTAATGGCGCGTTCGCTTCCCACCGCAGACACCTGCTGTCCGGAGTATTGCAAACATCTCAGTATCATTGTGGTTGCATCACAAGAAGTTGTCATTTTAAAAAATCTATGACTTAGCAAGTCAAAAAGGCTGTGCTGAAAACAGCGAACGCTTTTAATATTGGTCAGCCAGTTTCTCCACGATGACCCTCAATCGTTATATTGAACCACGCAAGGGTCGTGATAGGGTAATCAGCTGCTCTCCAGGAGTGCTTTTCGAGTTTTCCTCAGAACTCTTCGCAGACACTGTGTGTACGTGACTACCTTCGTTTAATTTTTAACTCATCGTTTTTTAAAAAAAGCTTTCGAGACGAGGAATCTAAAAGTCTTCAGAAATGGTCGTTCTTGAAAAAACGCTGAAAGGTATGATCCGTTCTAATTGATTTGTGAAAAGATACTTGGGTGTAACGAACGGCAACTCAGAATGCTTTATTTATTTTAAAAAGAAAGAATTTAATAAAATTTAAGGCTGAGATTCCGTAAAAGAATAACACGTTATAAAATTGTTCAGTGCGTAAATTAGTGGCGTGTTAACGTCGTCGTGGTCATCGTAGTTTCGAGTCTCGTTTTTCTCCGGTTGTCACTGAAAATTTTAACGAATTCGTCAACATCGAATAAATTCAAGTTTTATTAAGAAGTAATTGTTATAAAGATTCCTCAACATTTACATGTTTACTAGAAACCGAATTAATAGTTTCTGGTACTAATTAGATTATATCTTTCTACTTCTGTTCAGCAAACACGAGGTGCTATTTTATTTCTTTATTTACGCACAAGCTGACGTTTAGGCGGATTTCGCCTTCCTCAGAGCCTGGAAGGGTCAAGTTAACAGCAATCCACTCGGCCAAACACCTTCATAACCAAACGGAGAAAACGCTAAACCAAGATTTCAATCAAATTTAGCATAGCTCTGCACACTCACCGCTTTCTATGAGTCTTCTGAGTATGTCGCGTGAAGACCGACCGCACAGAATTCACATGGAAGCGTAATGTGCCCCTCCCATCAGAATAACGGGCTTATATACTGTCCAATATCACGCGTGATAACGAGGCACTCATCCCTGCGGTTCATTTTCGGATTCTTGGAATGAATCCAGAATGCCTCTAGAGTTTTGCGCGCTTGTGTTCTCGATTCTTGCGCGAGGATCGTAACCCTTACTTCAAAATCTTCTCCGTTATGTTTCTGCGTGCTATGCGTACCTAGTGGAGTACTTAGCTTTTATTTGCCGACTAGGTGTTCTTTTATACGTACGCAGAGTGCTCTATCCGTTTCGCCAACGTATTCGTCTCCGCACGCTTTACAAGAGATCAGATAGACTGTACCCGAACTCATGCACTCACCGTCTCTACCATTGGGGCAAATTATGCAATTTTGCGTTGCACATAGACGGTCGTATAGGCGGTTGCAAACTAGCTGGCGCCTTAGATTACTCGGTGGTATTTCGATTATCGTTACCGAATTCTCTAGACTGGCCCTTCTTAAACGGCGTTTTATAGCTGTACTTACTTCATTTGAAACGAAGGGCAGTATAAACGAAACCTTATTGTCGCTAGCGTTATCGTTGGGGTACCTGTGGTTTCCTCTACACCTATCTCGAGCTACGGTTTCGTAGCCATTAAAAATGGCTATTTGCCGCGCCAATTTCCGGGACTCCTCTCTCTGCTGTCTTCCTGTACACACGCTGGTAGCTGTTCGATACATGTTTCTCACAAGCGCCCTTTTCGTGTCAGAGGGATGAAAGGAGAGGTAATTAATTAGATTAATAATAATTAGACTAATTAGATTACATTTCTTCCAACGGTGAATCGCCTCATTATGGCTGGGGAGGTGTTTCTGGCTGTCGGGCTGCGATCTACGGTAAGGGATTCATAAGCCGGCACGATCTTCCAAGCTGAGAACGAGTCCGGCGTTTCCATCAGAAAACTCAGCTGAGTGAACCGATGACGGGATCACTACCGTTCTGGTATCAAACTAGTTTCGTGGTGGGAAATCTCTGTCTAGTCCACAAGGCCGGGAACTACATGTAGTGGTGACGAACTGGACATAATACTTTGGCCAGGCTAACCTCGGCACTCCAGGGAACCACGATGGATGAACCAGCAAAACGTCGAAAAATGGAGATTATGCTAGGGCTCGCACAAACGGTGAGGAGGAGCCATCCAATTATCCAAGTACTAAGATTAAATAACGACGATTAAAAAACGCCTACGTGATAGCTTTCTTATGCTAACAACGAGTTTAGCACCTAACACTTAAATCGCAAGAGTAGGATAAACGTGTTAAAGTAATAATGTTAAAAATTATCACACAGAATTCACCAATGCTTCCAAGTTAATATTAATTCAAATGTTACTCATCAAAAATCAAAGTGACACTATCTATTATCCTTGTACACTCCATTATGCGGCTAAAAAGTGATCTATACTACAGCTTCAGTTTGATCGAGTTCAATGCTGATTTGTGCTCCTCAGATAAATCCCGTTGACAGGTGATTGCTAATGGCACTTGCAGATAGAAAACTAGCTGAGCGACAGGTGAAACGAAGGGCGCGTATAGTGAGGTGGTGAACACGCTAGACCCCAGAAAACATAAAAACGAGGTGTGATTTCCACCGCAGGCGCTTTTGGTGCGGAGTTTTACACATAACAGTATCACTGTAGTTGTATTCTACGCAATACCATGTAATGAAGGGAAAATAAGCAGTAAATAAAAAGTAAATACATTGGTATAACACTTTTTATGATCATGATCAACACGCCAGTTTACGACATAAGTAGTACTGCAAGTGTAAAAAGATGGAAAACACATGCTCCATCTGGAAGCTGTTCATTTATTTTTTTTACAGCAAGAATGCAAAAGTAACACGAACTGCATTACACCGGCAAGTAGGCGGTGTTAGTGACGGCGTTCACAACGAGCACGGCATTAGTTCGACGCCACCCAGAGCCCACCAATCTTCCCTACCCTCCTAGTCGGGAAATTGGTACCTGACCTCTCTGGGAACTGTTCACTCTCTGCGACATATGTGGGAGCACTCTAAGACTTCAGATGGAATGGACTCGACTAGTGTTCAGTGAAACTCATGAAGAAGACAACAATCCTCAAGTAGCAACCGAAAAAAAACGAAATGTTGGAAGACCTTTTTGAATGACGGGTTGCGAGGAACCGAGTGAAATACCAGAAGTGCTGGTATCACCACAGTAAGTGCTAAGACAGGTCGTGTGCAAAAAATTCGAACAGAAACACTGGAAGTTACTTCCGAGAAGAATAAATCGGCATTTTTCATATTGTAGAAGGAAAGGAATAAACAAAGAAATAGTTAGGACTGTTCTACTTGGATAGAAATGCTATTTTTCGCCGCCCGTAAGTTACTCTGATAAATTGTTACTGCTCGACAAAGTGTCCCAATCCTCTAGTTGACCCTAGACAACTTTTCCAGTAACCCTTGAAATTATCAGCAGCAAGAGTTGTAGTTCCCTACAAGTTTCGTCACTTATTCGGTTTTTCGTTTTTGCGTTTTCTAAGCTAAATTTAACTACTAACAATGGTTTGATACAAACCACGTATTGGTTCGTTGTTCTTCGGTTCCCAGTCGTACGGGAATTCGGATAATTTGTTCGATTCGAGCGCGTCTCGTAAGAGACCGCGTAGAACCGCGTAATTTGGTTTGTCGTAGTATTGCAGGCCATCTATGTAGAACATCATATGAATGTATTCCTTTGGACAACCGGCAAACAAATCCTTTAGTCCTGAAAGCAAAAAAAAAGCAATGGTCTTACTTATTCGATAAAAAGTAACGCGTTATACGGACGAAAAAGCAAACAGCAGCTTTTAATGAAGTAATTAACACTACTTTTTCTGGTTTCTGTATATTCACTGAATACGATTATAATTGTAATTTTAATAAAAATAGAAAAGGATAAAGCTCTCGGCGTTGATCAATCCCTGAGGGATGCGCCATGCATTCGAATTCATTAAGTATCGTTGGAGGTGATTGAATGCATATCTGGCCTTCACAATGATTCGCGGTGGCCTAGCGATGTATGGAGCCAGTGCATCTATTCTCCCAGACAAGTTTTGTGCGAATTTGCCTACCCCGGAGAGACGGAAAGCTTGGTGGGCCATAGGAGTGGAGATCAATTTCACGGATGTGTCGCAGAGCGCCTCTGACCACTGCTCCACACGCGCCCAATTATAATTATACAACAATAACAATAACGATAATAGCGATGATAACATGAGGACATTTTTTCAGAAATTACGAACGACGAGGCTTAAATGAGCAGCTAATTCTCGCGTTGACACAACAAGCGCAGTTCGTAAGAATACTTGGTCACTTGAAGGGCCCGTCTTCACTGGTTGCGCCAGCCTAAGCATATTTCCGTTTCTTCGGTGTCTTGCTGGTCTAGAAGCTGTGGTTCTCTGGAGTCCTGAGCTCAGCAGCCTAGAAAAGTCTGCCACAGATCGTCACCACCACAGGTAGCCGTTGTACTTTAACATCGGAAAAAGATTTTCCACTATGTGATTAGTTTGATACCAAGACAGTGACGAATCCTGGCACTGGTTCACTCATAGCTGGGCTTCCTGATGCAAACGCCGGATTCCTTTTCAACCCAGGAGACCTATCGTGAGAGAAATCCACGCGCCGTACACCGCAGTACAACACACAGGTACACCTCCTAGCCACGATGAGGCGGTAAAGCGTTAGGAGGTTCGTAAGAATATATAAATATATATAGAATATTTTTGTCCAGATTTATAGAAAGTGAGTTTTTTAAGTTAGCTGAGTTTGTTCCTCTGTACCATTTTCAGTGTGATTGAAAAAAAGGGTGATGAACCTGTGGTTAAGACATTATACACTAATGAAAAAATAATGGTCACCTTTAAAATTGAATGACCATATCACAGCTCATATTGAATTTTATTACTTAGAATAGAAACCCTTGGAATCTACAGATTTTTGTCTTGAAGATTTCTGGTGTCGATTACATATACTACTCCCAATTTATCGCACCAGGCTCATATGTCCAACAGGAAAGTAAGT
>UYYA01004934.1:0-21557 GCA_900624975.1 Angiostrongylus costaricensis
CGCCGAAGTCCCAGAACCACCGTAAACTGGGACTTATTCAATTCATTAGTCGGCTGTTAGGAAGATGTCGTTGTTGATAACATCGAAGAAGAATATGATTGGCTCATTCAACATCTTCACGTTAGCGCTATGAAAGCTAAGAGTTCGAAAGTCAACAAGAGACATCTGTCTCCACAAGCACTCGGGCTAATACGCCAGCGTGAAATTGCCCGAGCTGCAGGCAACCGCGAACTAACGTCCGAACTTGCAAAACAATGCAGACAGGCGATAAAAGGTCTTAGAGAGAGAACAGCAGCAGTAATGGTCGAAGCTGCAAAGGCGGGAAAAGGCACTCACAAAGCCTACCGAAGCTTCTCCAATTAAAAGAATAAAATGATTGCACTCTGGCATCCAGACGGAACAGTTACAGCGACCAGAGAGGGTATGGAGCAAATCATTCACGAATACTACTCGGATCTCTTCGATTGCCGCGTCCACCTTCCGTCATATGAAATGAAGGAGCATTGGATACATTGTGCCAACGGTTCTCCCTTCCGATATCTGACATGCCATTTCGTCGGTGAACAATCGAACAGCACCAGGTCCGGGCAGGATAAGACGAAAATACCTGAAGAATCTTCCGCCAGTCCTCGTATACACACTGGCTTCGCTCTTCACACGTCACCTGCCTAAATGCAAGGTCCCTACTCGGTAGAAGAACAGCAAAACCGTGTTATTGTTCAAGAAGAGTGACCTACACTATATCGGTAGCTATCGCCCAATCTGCTTGCTGTCTGTCGTCTACAAACCTTTCACTCGAGTCATCCTAAACAGGATAGACAGAGCACTAGACGGAGGACAGCGATGTAAGCAAGCATGGTTTCGAAAAGAAAGGAAAAAGAAAGGAATCTAGTAAGGTGGCCACTTCCTCGCAATACCAAGACTCATGGAAATATTGCAGGAGTACAATAAACCGCTTTGTTTCACTTTCACGATTTGAGGAAGGCCCTTGACTCAACTGAGATAGAAGCAGTCACGGAAGCCACTGACAGTGTGGGAATCCCAACCCAGTACATAAAGATTCTTCGTGAATTGTACAAAAATTTCACAGCCAAGATAACAACATTCTACAACGATATTTCCATCGATGTCAGAAGAGCGGTTAGGCAAGCGATACCATCGCGCCAGAATTATTTATCGCCACCTCCAGAACGTTATGCGCACATTGGAATGGGATAATATGGGAGTGAAAATCGATGGTCGGCACTTACACTATCTTCGCTTTGCTGATGATATCGTCCTTATAACACCAAACATTAGCCAGGCGGAACGTATGCTTGACGACTTTGATGAAGCATGTGGAAAGATTGCTCTTCGACTAAATCTCACAAAAACGATGTTCATGAGGAATGGATTGGTTACGTGTGCCCCACTCACGCTCGAAGGAATGGATATCTCCGAATGCTCTTATTATATCTATTGAACCCATCGAAGGGCACCACTCTGCAGCACGCTACATGTGCCCTACTCACTAATAGTAATAACAATAATCACAGTGTTATACCTTTTTATTTTCTGCCTACTATAATTTCGCGGCAGGGTACTAAGCGAAATACAACCACAACGTTGCTGAGATATTTGCAAAACTCTGGACCGCAGGTGTCTATGGTGGTGAACGCGTTACTCCCCGGAAAGGACAATGGCGCGTTCGTTCCCCACCATAGACACCTGCGTTCCAGAGTTTTGCTAATAATCACAGTGTCAACTCTTTATTTACTGCCTACTACAGTTTTTCATGGCATGGTATTATGTGTGTGTGTCTTCTAATGCGCTAACCTCTTCTACCGGCACCACGCTTATACCTAATAGTACTCCTCCAGTCTGCGGCTGAATTGTTCCTTCATCTCTAGCTAAACTCTTCTACCTGCGCTATTGTACTCTCCGTCACAATTACACACCACACCACTTGATCAGCCTGCGGCTAAGTCACTGTATCATCTCTATCTATTCTCTTGCACTTTGTATTTCCCTCAATACGCAGCATAAGGGTACTGTAGCTGACTCATTGTTGTAATGAGCACATCTCTCTAATTACGTCGCGCCGGCCTCTATATTGCGCAGCTGTATATTGCACATGCATCTTTAGCCCCATTGCATTGTAGTGCAAATAATATGTGTATAAACCGTTTAACTACCAAAGTTTGAGGCTTAGGGTTCGCACACAACTGCACAAATGAAACTCCCGCTTGGCAAACTAAAAAAGTCGAGCATTCCATCAACAGTGGACAAACCTGACCAACTACTACACTGTAACCCACTGGGCCAATCAATGCAATTATTATTTGCATCGTATTAGTTGCCTCCCAACGTTATGCGGAATTATCGTGACTAGGAGCTGTTCCTGGTTGTCGAGCTACGATGCACAGCGGAGGGAGGTGGTTAGGCTCATCCCTCTGGCAGCTCTCACGCTGAAAAGGAGTATGGCATTTCCATCAAGAACCTCAGCTAATGGTAAACCAATACAAGGAACCGTCAGCATCCTGTTAGCAAACTTGTCGCATGGTAGCAAATTTCTCTCTGATCCGAAAAGGCGGCGACCGCCAGTGGTGGTGACGACCTGAGGCAGACTTTGGCCTTGCTGAACTCGAGACTCCAGGGAACCATGATGGCTAAACCAGTAAAACTCCGAAGAAATGGTGATCATGCTGAGTCCAGCACAACCAGTGAAGATGGGCCATTCAACTATCCAAGCAAGTATTTGCATCATACTATTATGTCATGTGGTATTATTATACTCTATTCTAAATTGTTTGCTTATGTTTGTCAATATATTTGTTCTTTTTCTGCAAAAGGTTGGCGATTATACCCTGGCAATATTTACGTTAGGCACTAATAATAAAGATAAAGGGTGGACAAGTCATTTCAATTTGTGCAGCTTTCCTCTTTTCGTGTTTGCGTCAGAATTTTCCCATCGCTTTCTCTTTCTCATCTTCGTTGTTTTTCTCTTATTTTGAAATTTTTTTATTTTAATTGGTTTCAGATTATATATGGATGTGCTTCATAGAATCATAAGAATGAGCGCATACTTGTTAGCGTTCGCGGTTCTTGACAACTACGATTACATGGAAGCAACGACGTGAAAAGTCGTCAACCAACAGAGGTTTTTTATTCGAGTTTACTTGTTTTTATTGCTTTGAAATGCAGCTTTTTAAAATTCTAAGGTGTTTTCGCTTTTTGAATGACACATATAAAGAAATAGCTTTTGGCTTCAGGGCAAAATTTTCTTTCCTTTCTTGCGCTTTCCGTTTTTATAGCGATTTTAAGCATTGGGGATCCATCGGCCTTTTAAAATTGCCATTTAGGGTAAACACTGTTTTGTTAAATGGTTCCTATCGAGGTGAAATAAGTGGGTTCGACATGGAACCATTTCCGTTTGCCAATATTGTCAGGACTTCAGTATGCCGTCCATTTATTGTTTTCCTCCACTACTGTGCGCCATCTGTAAAAGTGTCCCCTTACGTGGAAATTCATCGTCACAGACTTTCTTGTTTTCCTACTAGTTGTCGATTGAACGAACCGCCTACGCATTGTTCGTAACGTATAACAGAGTTAACCAGTTGGCTCCGGGCGCTTAAGTGTCATGAAGATCGTCGTGTATTTTCGTCCCATCGTCCTTAAAAACTACAATTATCGAATCGGTGATTTCGTTAACGTACTGGATTCATATTCCATGAACTACACTGTTATCGTCTCATGCTCTCTTGTTGCCATCAAAACAATAACGTGCTCTATCTGATCTTTACATTCGGTAGCGTAACGATTTTCATCATTAGCTTATGTCAAAGCTACAGATTTCAATCAGATTCACCACCGTGGAACGAATTAGTTCTATATTACTCTATTACGTGAAATTTATTTGGAAGGCAGAGTCGTTTGTACAGCTGATTTCAACGTGCGACAAGCACATCAATCCACCAGTAAGGTTGAGTTTCCCAACATTTCTCCACTTATCTCATTTACCGATTAGTTACGAATTTCTCTCAGAAATTCTAGTCATATTTTCTTGAAGTGCATGCTTTGCTTCACGGATCAACATAGCTTGTTCAATAAACTCAAACAGTTAAATCTCCTTTTAACAATATTTATTTGCTCCTTTCTTCTGAATTTTATTAACAGCATACCTGTTAACAGCCTGAAGGTTCAGTTGCCAAAGTTTCAGAAGCATATCTCTCACAAATCTGAAGGAACGGTTAAACTGAAGACATCAGTGCGCAACCTGCTGTTGTCTGCTATTGATAACATTCTTCACAGATCTAACATGGATAAAAATTTTTATTTTTTATTCCGATTTGCTTCAAAATGGGTTTGCCGTTCACATCCTCATGCGCTGATTTAATGCGGTCTCCACCACCAATGATCTATTTGTTGATGGCACGTCTTTACACCAGTCCTTTCTCAAAACTACTCAATCAGAAAAAGTGAATTGTTCACATAATTCCGTCTCATCTGTGGGCCAGGCTATATCCAATATCTTTGAGAAGTCTATAGGTATAACCATTTCTACAGTTTGTTCTAAAGTTGGGAATATCGAATTGTATCTTTTACACTTGTTTCAGCCTTACTTTATGATGCTCAGCAAAGTTATCCACTGCTCATCGACTCAGTTTCATAAATGGAAGGATGTTGTACCAGATCACCTATACCAATCTTTCGGTTGCATTGGTCGTTCAATTCTTGGATGTAGTCATAATTTCTGTGAAAGTAATTTAACCCTACTAGTTCAAGTAAATAATTTTCTTTTGCTTTATGTAATCTCGTTCACCTGCTTTCTTTGGCGACCGGTTCACACAAAATGCTTGGCCTTCCAAAATATAAAAAAAATACAAATATATAAAAAATATATATTACCTCATTGGTACTCTGACAGCTGATCCAAATTTTTTCTTCGGAGTCTAACCAAGCGCACCACCACCTTCCCATGTTTGTACCATAAATATTCGCTTAAAATAGTGCGCTGAATATATATTCACGGCCTTTCCAATGTGATAACAAAAACTCCTAGCATTTTTTCTACAATTGGATGCTTAACTTTACTTTTAAAGAGAAATAGCGGACTCGCTTCGCCATTCGACAACCAGCAATCTCCAGATAACTTTATGGTTAAGATGTCATTAATACACGTACTGCTGCCGTTGTTTCCACTCTACTCCACAATTGTGCTGTAATTTCGTGGAAGGGTAAAAAATTGGAGTGATGCATTCCAAAAAGACATTCTTTTCGCTGCATATCCAAACAGCTTCCTTTGCGATGCTTAGTGGAATTGAATGCATTCTTTGTATTTCATATCCGTGTAGTTTCCAGGTTCATCCAAACTTATGCCGATTAGTAAATTTGTGGTGATCCAGGTGCGGTTGTATGCTCCACAGGATGTGCCCAGAAGTCAGCTAGAATGCTAGAATACGGCCTCGACACGACTATTCGTGCCCTCGAATATTTGGAAGAATATTTACACACACCGTACCAATTAGGAAAGATCGGTGAGATCGTGTTGCTTAGAAACCATTGGAATCTCCTGTTGAAAGAATTGAACGTGTTCCTTTGAATGTTACCGCGCAAACTACCGCTTAAAGCAACGTAAGTGGCACAGCCACAAGCAAAGCTCAAATTCGCGGTCGCTCTCTTAAGCTCCGCCATAAACTTTCAATCGAATGTTATAACTGACTCCGAACCAGCTAGTGGCAGAGACAAAGTTCCCATTCATTTGTCAGCCATTGTACAGCTCAAGTACTTCATCGCATTAATTAATAAACACGATCTTCCTAACCGTACAGTTGCACAACATTTCCTTCTATAAATAATGATCATAAGGATCTGATAAAGATTGCGAAAATCACTAAGAATCGTATAAGAAAGGATAGAGCTCCTGCTGTTGGTCAGTTTCTGGGGGATGTGCCATGCATTCGTCTTCACTAAGCATCATTTCGAGGTGACTGAATGCATATCTGGCTTACATAATGCCACGCGGTGACCTGCCGATATATCGAGCACTACTCGTTAGGAATACCTGGGCAAAAAACAGCGCTTAGTGAAATGGAAACATTTTCAGAACTGATTGTACTAAACAGTTTTGGTCCGTACGCCATGGGAAATTGGGGTATGATGACACTTCATAACTCTTCACTGCTTTATGTCGATGGTGTAACTAGTGGGTACAGCAAATGTCGATAAGATCGACCAACTATTAAGGCAAATTATAGTAGATCACTCATTGTACGACGCTCCTTTCATTCACGTTTTTAGCGTTATATGTTTCAGATTCCTCTTAAACGTTTGTATAATGCAAAAACCTTGTGTTCAAATAGCTAACAAAATTTCGTTATGGCTCCTAAATAAGTCGGGAGGGTGTATAGAGAACTTCTCTCTGGAAAAGTTCTCTATCTTCCTAGACAATAGCATTTGATGTCCATATATGGCCGCCTCGCAGTCGCACATCAAACACCGCAATGTAACTTTTGTAATCTTCTCGATCAATTATGTTCAGTGTTTCAGGCACAATAGCGATTCAGGTTTGACTTCAGCAGTGTACCAACGATGGCTTATCCGAAGGAGAAGGCGTAACAGTGGGACAGTTTACTACTTCCTTGCGAAACATTGAAGCCAATGACGTTTGATGTTTTAGCAGGTTAGGTACAGTCTACTGCGCTCCAGGTTCAACAATCCAGATTAGCTACGGTTACATACGTACGCGGCTCCCGCAGCTGATATAAGACAGGTGCCTTCGACGGCGGAGACATGCCATCACTCACCTTACCCCTGATTGGTAGCGCACAAAATATTTCTAGATCACCTAAGGCGCGCGCAACCAAACAACACGAATTTAATGGAGTCATTCGATGTTAGTTCACTTTATACCAACGTGTCCAATGACTCCGCAATGCAAGCCATTCTTGAGTTGCTCGTAGAGCATGAAAAAGAAATAAAAATGCACGGCTTGTCGATTGCGCAACTAATGACTCTCTTAAAACAGTGTCTTAGTTGTTCAATCTTTAGGTGGTCTGAAAAATATTTTGCACAAATTAGAGGGTTGGCGATGGGGCAGCGTTTAGCACCAAGCCTTGCCATCGCTTTCATTTCTAAGGCGGAAGGTCCAGTTCTCGATCACCGACCCTTACTCTACTGTCGACACATAGACGACTGCTTCATCGTCTGCTCCACCCAAGAACAGATGGATGAGTGCTTTGAATTGTTAAACCGACAGTCAAGTTTTAGCAGCTGGGTCAGGATAAGGTTTAGGAACCACGTTATTCTATGCATTGACCCGCCTGTACAACTGATGATAGGTCTAACTTTATATGACGTTGGGTTCATTGACGTAATATCATCAGTTAAAGTAAGCTTATGTGTTTTAATAAGCAAGTAAAAGAAGAGCAAATCGGGTGTTCGTTTTTAAGTCTTGAAATAACTGAAGGCTCCAAACCCGTGGCGTTTGCCGTGCTGACCTATTCTTAATTTAATTTTCGGTATTGCAACCTTAAATCTTTTATTTACTGCCTTTTTTTCTTCTTAATGGCAGGTTATGTTGCGAAATATAACTCGTATGAAATGCTGAGATATTTGCAAAACTCCGGACCACAGGTGTATGCAATGGAGAACGAACACACGCTGTTGTCCTTACCGGGGAGCAGCGCACTTCACCACTACACCATCCGGGTCATCCACCACCATTTCATACGAGTTATATTTCGGTATTGATTTCTGTATTCTCTTTCAGAGGATGTTCGATAGAGAGAAACATCATTGAGGTGCGCCATTAAAAAGTGCCTAAGAAAAAGTGGTCTTGAAAATTATGTAACGATTATTGACATCCCACCCAATACCCTACGCCGCCAGTTAGTTCGAAACCGTCTCTATGATCGTTTGTGCAGCTCAGAAAACTGTATGATCTCTGCTAACGAGAGAGACGGGGAGTGCATGAGTTTAGGTATAATATACTTTATCTCATGTAACGCATGCGGCGAGGAATATATTGGGTAAACCGGTAGACCACTTAGTGTCCGCATAAAAGAACATCCAGATGGAAAAGCTAAAATCCGTGTAAACACTCCTCTAGGGTACGCATTGGGCACAAAAGCACAACGGTGATAATTTTGAAGCAACTCTTGAGGCGTTTTGGATAAATCTCAACAATCCAAAGATAGACAGGAAAGACGAATACCTCACTATCACGCGTGAACTGGCGCCCTATTTCAAAATGATATTTTGATCCCTTGGTGTGCCTTGCTAGCGACCCCGCGTGAACAACGCGTGGGCCTGTTGCACTCGCAACATCACGGTAAGCAGCTTTTCTGTTCAATATGGCGTAGAACTACATTACAGAATACAAAGCATGAGTTGGCCGCTTAGCGGCATTGTACGCATGGCGTACATTGTGGAAGGAATGGTACATGCCACCGATGGCGTTGCAAACAGAACGCATTTGGAAACACCCGCCACTACTGACATCGCACCGTAGACAAGTTGAGAAACGAGATACAACAATCTGCTGATTACTGAAGGATGAATGCGAATGTGTGAATGAATGTGACTGGATGAGAATGAATGGGTATGACTAAGAATGAGTTGAGGTGATTGAGGATGATTGAGGATGATGTTGTGAGGAGCGGATTATCCGCGCTACCAATCAGGGGTAAGGTGAGTGATGGCATGTCTCCGCCGTCGAAGGCACCTGTCTTATATCAGCTGCGGGAGCCGCGTACGTATGCAACCGTAGCTAATCTGGATTGTTGAACCTGGAGCGCAGTAGACTGTACCTAACCTGCTAAAACATCAAACGTCATTGGCTTCAATGTTTCGCAAGGAAGTAGTAAACTGTCCCACTGTTACGCCTTCTCCTTCGGATAAGCCATCGTTGGTACACTGCTGAAGTCAAACCTGAATCGCTATTGTGCCTGAAACACTGAACATAATTGATCGAGAAGATTACAAAAGTTACATTGCGGTGTTTGATGTGCGACTGCGAGGCGGCCATATATGGACATCAAATGCTATTGTCTAGGAAGATAGAGAACTTTTCCAGAGAGAAGTTCTCTATACGGGGTGTGTCTTGCTCGCGATTCCTCGAAAACAATGTGTGGGCCAGCCTCGAAAGTAGTATCACGGTGGGTGGCCTTTCTGTCCAATATGGCGTATGTTTGAAAGTTTGATCTTCATCAATACTTCAACCTTTATTTTCCAAGGAATATTATATATATATATATATTCTAATGTAAAATACGTCCAGGCTATAGAGAACATTCTTCACGAACATTGGAATGTTCTCTATGTATAACCTTATGTCAAACATCTTGAATGCTGTTTCCGGTTACCTTATGACGATCCGATAACCATATATCTAACATTTCGTTGGCGGTTATCTCATGAAAAACATCTGCAGTTACAGTCCTATGCTTTGAGTATCGCCTTATCAGATTGCAACGCTTGAGAAATGTTTCCAGCACCCGCCCTCCCGCATACTGTAGCCTGATTCCGCCCAGCCCAAAAGGTATATAAACGGCTCGACGGCTGGCTAGTTCAGGTCACAGCAATGCTGCCCGAGTTATCATATCCTTTCCTCACATCGATCTCATGTAGTTGACGTCATATGCCAATTTCATCACTCATAAGCAACCTGAGCACCAGTGATCAGGCTGCGCCTATTCATTACATTTATCATTGTTGCATTAATTGTATAGTTCTATTGTTATGTTGTAATGTTGTATAATTACGATAAACGATTTAATCACCCAAGTTTGAGGTGTCCATCATTGTGACTGCTACTCACAAGAAGTCCTGCGTGGCGTACACAAAGGCGAGCAGCTAATTCTGACCGAATCGTTTTAACTACTTGGCATTCCTATATCAACGAGCCGTCCCAAAAAAGGCTCTGAGGAAGACGAAGTCGCTGAAACGTCAGCCGTCGATCAATAACATCAAAAACAACGACAACGACAACGAAGACCTGTACTGACCTCGCGTCAGCTTAAGAAGATCAGTTTATAAGATCACATAAGTAAATATATCGGCAAACACCGTTAGAAAATAACACGAGTGAAATAACAGCTAAGCTGCGTGAAACTTCGCACTGATCTTCTCGGTACAACTTTTTTCCCACGGCTCTGTTATGCAACATAAATGTTTTCTGGTATTTCACCTACATCAAGAAATCTGAGCGCGAGTGGTTGAGGCGCGACTGAGACCCACACGTGGAGTCGTTCCCCTTGTCTATGGCCCACCAAGCTTTTCATCTCTCCGGGGTCGGCAAATTGGTACCAGACTTGTCTGGGAGGATAGCAGCACTGGCTCGATACATCGATAGGCTACCGCGAGTCTTTGTAAAGACCAGATATGCATTCAGCCACCTCCAGCGACACTTAATGAAATCGAATGCATGACGCATCCCTCAGGGATTGATCAACGCCGAGAGCTTTTAGAGCTTTAAGAAATCTGTCCGCCACCCACAGAGCAATTGAACCATATCTTCTGGAATTTGAAGTGTAGCCAAACGTGCAGGTCAGATCTTCCAAACCTTTTAAGTTCATGGGATCAAGAAGCACAGACATCGATAGCGAAGAACAGATGGACTGGTCACAAAACAACAAGGAAAGGTGACAGATAGAGAAGGAGTAGTGAGATAGCTTTCAAGGGAATGTTTCCGTCCTCTTAAATGGCCACCCTAAAGATCGCCGGACGTGTTTGTAGGTAACGTCAACGATCTGTGTTCATAGATAAAAAAGGTTTTAACAATACGGAATGCACTTCGCTCACATCACCATCTTCGAAGCAGAACACCACCATGTGCCACGACAGCCTTGGAGAGAAACGAATGGAAATTGTGCTGGAACCCCCAGTACGAATGAACGCAGGCCGTCCGATTATCGAAACATAATGCCTTTCGTTCATTTTAAAAAAAAGTTAGTTTCAAGCAAAGGCAAGTAAAGTTTCTGCACATTCCTTGTAACTCGTCACCATTAATGAAATGCATAATATTCAATGGTTGTTGTTGCAGCTACTATGTTTTCCTTGCAGTGGTTTGGTAACCTGGTGACAAAGGACTGGTGGAGCGATTTGTGGCTAAAGGAAGTTTTCGTCACCTATATGCAGTTTCGATGCGTGGATCGGTTGTTTCCTGAATGCAATATCGTGAATGAGATTTACAGTTTACTTAATGCTCTGGAGACTTCATGTTCCTGGCCAGCTCCAAATTTTTCATTGCAAAATGCTCAAACGCTCAATGCCCCAAGTCTATTTTGGAGGATTCATGAACCGAATCCCATGGTCGACTTTCTTTTAACCTTGGCATTGATCAGTGATGATCAGTGGTCACAGATGAGGAAAAACGAGATTGTTATTATAGCGTTTATCAATCCACAATAGCTTACGCTTCGGTGGTCTCGCTTTCTTCAGAGATTGAAAAGTCTTCTAAGCCAAACACAATCGTTATCTCAGCAGATAAATCAGGTAATACACAAGTTTTCATTCACATAATAAGCAGCTTATTTTTAAAGATTCACCGTTTTCACCACCAATAGCTTTTACCTACTGCCCACTATTTTGTTTTCATGGCATGGTATTATGTGAAGTACAACCACAGTGATGCTGAGATAGTTACAAAACTTGGATCCCAGGCCAAATCGAACTGCGATTTCCGGAGAAGACATGGTGACGAGGTACTAGCAGCAACATTGAGGTCGTCGTTCTCGCTTTCGCCCAGGAAGTCTTTTACCCTAACGATGCTATCAGCAATGAGAGTAATGTATTTGAAGAAGAACAGACTAGCTGAGAAGCTTTCAAAGAACAAAACGGTGACTGTGTAAAACGAAGCTGCTTTTCGTGAGGCTGATATTTAGATATTGAGTCTTACCTGCCAACTGTTTGTCTGAGTAGATTTCGTGCCAATTAAAAATTTTCAGGCTGTGAACAAAGCTAAATAGCCGAAATGTCAGCCATTGCCAACAAATAAATGCAGCGATAGCCTCGTGTTTACTCATCAAGAAAACCTGAGTTTGTTAGTGCATCTGAAACCTTTAATTAGTGCAGGTGTGTTAAAAATTTCCGTAGTTCTCTCCGTGGCGAGAATTTCAGTGATCGCATGAGCATTGCCGTTAATGTTCTCCAATCAAGAAATAACTTATTGATGTGTTATTGTAAGAACTAGGATTGCTGACACGTTGTCAAACTTTCCATCAGATGACACAATTCTACGAAGAGAGCGTTCTAAAAAGTCAAGAACGTGATGTATTCCTTTATTCACGTGCTATCCCAAGTCATTTCCCCGACATTGGGTCATTGTATGACGCAATGACCTATTCAGAGGTGGAAATCAACTTGTGAGGTCTATAAGGGAATGAATGATTGATATCAATATCGTGCCGGAATGCTCATTGTTGCCAGCACCATTATCTCATTAGATTCATGCTTTTCTAATCTAGCGTAAGAGCACGTAAGGCTGTCTTCATCAAGCTGAGATATGTCTCTTATGTAATGGCTAGTCTAAGTGAATGACCATGCACCACGTTAGCTTGTTACTGCTTCCATAGTTTCTACCGGAAACTTATTTATCTAAACCTTTGTATGTATGTAATATCAGTGCAAGATTAACCATATAGAAAGACCGATAGCTGCAATGATATAAAGACGGAACAGAGAACTAATAAGTGTATTAATAACTACTAGAATATCCTTATGTAGTGGTATGAGGAATGTGCGACGGATCACCTGTATCACCCGTAGTCCCGTTGGTCGTCGGGTGAATAGAGCGGGCGCCAGTAAATCATCCATTTTTCCTTGTAGCGTGCAAGAGTAGCACAGTGGATTCTGCTCACCCTAGGGACTCGTCGAGCATCATATCTTTCTTCTAGACTCTTCGTGAAGAACTCTGACCATTGGGTCGGTTGTCTTCCTGCAGTACGTTTGACATGCCGAGGAATCTAGTCACTAACAGCTCTTGTCCATCGGTTGTCATTCAGAGGCGCTACGTGTACGGCCCACCTTACCTTCGACTGTTTGGTGAACAGAACGGCATCTTTAATTTTTGATCGCTGACACAGGTCAGAGCTTCGGATCCCAACCCTTACTGGTGTGGAACGGTATACTCCTAGCATCGTCCTTTCGACGGCGCGCTCGATAACGCTAGTGATCTTTCATCCTGCTTACGCAGCGACCATGTTTCTGACGCATACATTAGGGAAGAAGCACCGTTGAGTTGAAAAGGTGGGCACGGAGTCGGGTGTTCTTTGTTCTCTTCACTACATCCTCGATGCTCTTGAAAGCTCCCTAAGTCGCTCGTTTTCTTCTGCTCAGCTCTGGAGCTAGCTCGTCCATCATATTGATTTCCTGACCTAGATAGATATAACTGGAGCATTCGGAGATACTCGTTCCGTTAAGCATGAATAGGGCGTGCGAAACCAATCCGTTCTTCGTGAACATCGTTTTGTATGATTTAGTCGAAGACCAATCTTTCCGCAGGCTCTATCAAAGTCGTCAAGCATACGTTTCGTTCGGATAACGTTTAGTGTTATAAGGACGATGTAATCAACGAGGCGAAGATGGTGTAATTGCTGACCGTCGATTTTCACTCCCATATTATCCCATTCCAATGTTCGCATGACGTTCTGGTGGGTGGCAGTAAGTAATTTTGGCGAGATGGTTTTGCCTTGCCTAACTCCTCTTTTGACGTCAATGTTAATATAGTTGTAGAATGGTGATACCTTGATGATGAAATTTTTATACAGCTCACGAGGAAACTTTATGTACTGAGTAGGGATTCTTTGACTATCAAGGACTTCCAAGATTGCTTCTATCTCAACTGAGTCAAAGGCCCAACTGAATCTCAACTGATTGAAAGGCCCAATTGAATCTGTAAATCGATGAAAGTGAGACAGAGCGGTCTTTTGCACTCTCGCCATACTTCAATGAGCCGTGTTACCGTGTGCATGTGGTCCATCGTACTAAGTCCTCTTCGAAACCCTGCTTGCTCACATGGCTGTCCTTCGTCCAGTGTTCTGTCAATCTTGTTTAGGATGACTCGAGGGAAAAGTTTGTAGACGACAGACAGTAAGCAGGTTGGGCGATAGTTACCGATATCGTACAGGTCACCCTTCTTGAAAATTAACACGGTCTTGCTGGTCTTCCATTGAGTAGGAACCTTGCATTTAGGCAGGTGACGTGTGAAGAGCCGAGCCAGCGTGTTTACGAGGACTGGCGGAAGGTTCTTCAGGTATTCTGGTCTTACACTGTCCGGACCTGGTGCTGTTCGATTGTTCACCGACGAGATGGCATGTCGGTTTTCGAAAGGGAGAACCGGTGGTACAACATATCCATCCTCCTTTATTTCATATGACGGATGGTGGACGTGGCTACTGAAGAAATCCGAGTAGTATCCGTCAACGATTTTCTTCATTGCCTTCCTGGACGCTGTAACTGTTGCGTCTGGGCTCCAGGGTGCAACGCTTTCGGTATTGTAATTGGCGAAGCTTCGGTGGGCTTTGCGAATGCTTTACCCAGTCTCTGCAGCTTCGGCCATTACTGCTGCTCTTCTCTCTCTAAGATCTTGTTTTATCGCCTCTCCGCCTTGTTTTGCAAGTTCGGACGTTAGTTCGCTGTTGCCTGCAGCTCGTGCGATTCCACGCTGGCGTATCAGCTCGAGTGCTTTTGGAGACAGACGCCTCTTCGTGACTTTCGAACTCCGAGCTTTCATAGCGCTAGCGTGAAGATGTTGAATGAGCCGAACATATTCTTCGTCGATGTTATCAACAACGGCGTCTTCCCAACAGCTGACTGATGAGTTGAATAAATCTCAGCTTACGGTGGTTCTGGGACTTCGGTTTTGGAATCTAGCGGCTTTTTCACCTTTCCGCGAGAAATAGAATTTGCACAAAGGAGACGATGATCTTATCCCGTGTAAAATTTTGGAACAACAGCGTCATCGGTCAAACAAAACCTTCTATTTACTATGATATCGTCTATTTCGTTACGGTACTCTCCATTGGAAGACTCCCACGTCCAGCGGTGAGGGTGTGGCTTCTGGAATCTGGAATTACCATAGATCGTCTTAGTCGCCATGTTAAAATCAGATAGCCGCTCACCCTGTTCTTTCTATTCTAAACCGTGGGTCCCAATGTGACGTTCTTCGGACGTTCTTCTTAGTCTAATCTTTGCGTCAAAATTTTCTATGATCACCTTTGAAAAATGTATGGTCTTCTCTGTGGAACTTCTCCAAGTCTATGTAGAACACTTTGACTTCTTCTTCGTCATAGGTTGATGTCGGCGCGTAAACGACGAACTTTTTCAAAGCCGGAATTTATCCGCGTTTTTTTTAATAGTAAACGTCCGATTCGTGTTGTAAGTTGTTCGAATGTATCGATGTTCATGGACAAACTCGTGTTGACGAGAACGCCGACGCCGCCGACTCCTCTACTGTCACATGTTCCGAGGAACAGTTCCTCACCGGTGCCACAGACGGCGTTGAAAGGCTGGCGTTTTCTGGTCTCAGCCACGCTGATGACGTCATACCTTATCCTTCTTGCTTGCATGAGCAAGTCTTCTATCGAGGACTCGGATGCAAGTGTAACTGCATTGTAGGCACAGATCATTACCACGGTTCCTTTAAATCCAGGCAGCTTCCATTGGTCCTGAGATTTCAGCAGCCTCTCCGTACCGGGCGATTAACCACCTATCCGCCACCTCGGGACGCGCCAACTAGCCTCGCGACTAACAGGCTCGAGATCTCTGATATGAGGGAGATCCGTGATCTGCATGGTGGAGGTAAATAATTTTGGCTAGATGGTATCGTCTTGCCTAACCTCTCTTTTCACATCAATGATAATATCTTTGTAGAATGGTGGCATCTTGGCTATTAAATTTTTGTGCAGCTCACGAAGAATCTTTATATACTGAGTAGAGAATCGCTGACTCTCAAGGGCTTCCATGACTGCTTCTATCTCAATTGAATCAAAGGCCTTCTGTAAATCGATGAAAGTGAGACAGAGCGGTGTTTTGTACTCCCGCGATACTTCAATGAGCCTTGTTATCGTGTGGACGTGGTGCATCGTACTAAATCCTTTTTGAAACCCTGCTTGCTCACATGGCTGTCCTTTGTCCAATGTTCTGTTAGTCCTGTTTAGGATGACTGAAGTGAAAAGTTTGTAGACGAAAGACAGCGAGCAGATTCGGCGACCATTGTCATTTTTAAAAATAGAAAGGGTGTGACCACGTGCATGTGCAACAAGATGGCAGAAGTTAATTGGTGTGCTGCTTGGTGGCAAGGCTTTTGTGCAGTCTAGAATTGGGCGAATATTACGGCTTACTGAAATTGCATGTCCACGAAGACCGCAAAGTACATACAAAGTGTACTGATGAAGAGGAACAGACCACAGAGGTTCCATTTAAAAGCACTACTATTCATGTGATGTGTTTCGAGCGTTCGCATTTCAAGTAGTGATAAAAGTGTGTTATTGTAGATACTTGAGCCACCGAGGTAAAGCTGACGTGGTGGTGATTAAAAATGAATTTGTTATTCATTTTTATTGCAGTTGCTAATCGAAAATAGGCCTTCGAGTCAGTTCTCGGCACCGAATAATCACTAGCTCTTAGCAGAATGCTCAACTTCGTGAGAAAATGCCAGGCGGGACTTTTCGTAGTTGTCACAAGGGTAATTAAACCGTTTATACACATAAATGCAACATCAATACAACACTAAGATCGACAGAGAATTACTGACAGACAAATAAGGCAAGTTCAAGGCTATGAGGTGCTGTACCTACTACTAATGCGAGGCTTACGAAGGCATAAGAGTATACGGATCTAAAGAGCCGGCGAACCCCAACACGGTTGAACCTGGATAGTCGACGAACCTGGACAAGGGCGAACCTGGATAACAATTAACCAGCCTATTTATATGCTTCTGGAGAAAGCGGTATTTGGCACAGGTCCAGCATCTTTACCGAATACATTCATCGGCTACCGTCTCCACATCCTCTCAAT
Organism: Angiostrongylus costaricensis; assembly: GCA_900624975.1. Lineage (NCBI taxonomy): Eukaryota > Metazoa > Nematoda > Chromadorea > Rhabditida > Metastrongylidae > Angiostrongylus > Angiostrongylus costaricensis. The sequence continues at coordinate 16,999 of UYYA01004934.1, forward strand.
ACCACATATCATCTGGCAGAAGACTGCTCTCGCAAACATCCTCATGCCCTTCTTGTTATTGTACGCGTGATGACTTTTGGACAGCAATAACAAACAACGAGTTCAGATAGCAAAAATAGGTTTGCATAACAAGACTGTTTATAGCCATCGACGTTCTTTAGGATGGGATCGAAATATTCACGTACTACGACATTTGCTAGGCAACTTGAGAAACAGTGGATATGATCCTTAATACTGAAACATACAGTAGTACAAAGATAAAAATATATATAGAAAGAAATAGAAACTATTCTGGGAATAGTTGCTATAATTTTCTTATTCAACACGTTACCACAGCGTGCAAAGAAGATTACTGGCATACTTGGATACTTGGACGACCAGTCCTCCGTAGTTGTACTGGTCCCAGCACGTTCCCCATTTTTCGGAGTTTTGCTAGCTCAGCCATTGTGATTCCCTGGAGCCCCGAGTCATCCTAGTCCGACTCAAGTCGTCACCACCGCAGGCACTCGCTGAACCTTGTGGATCAGAGGAAGATTTGACACCATGCAATCAGTTTGGTACCAGGACGGTGACAGGTTCTGGTATTGGTTTACTCCTGTCTAGGCCTTCTGATGGAAACGCTGGACTCCTCTACTTGGGAGACCCATCGGAGGGATTAATCACCACGCTATGCACCGCAACCCGACACGAAGGATCACCTCCCAGCAACGACGAGGCGGTAAACCATTAGAAGAAGGCAGAAGATTATAAAAATAAAATACCAAATACATGGTTACATTAAATGACAGCAAATATTCTGTTTGAGAAAGACGGATAGTCCTGGAAATGAATTTTTCCAGACAAATTAAATGGAAGATGAGTCCAAGTCCTTGAAATAAAATGTAAATGTTCGCTTATTCGCTTTTTTGCAGTAGTTGTTAAATCAAAAGCAGCAAGATTCACTCGATCTAAGATTTGTTTAATTGCTTCTGGCTGAGAACATGGCTTTCCAGTAAGTCTCAAGTAAAGGTTGTCGTCGAGGTGCTGTCGAACACAAGTTTTCTGCTACTGATCACATCTTTACTGCAATTCGTCGACAAATGGGCTTAATTTTTTGAACGCGACGACACCTTCCCAGGCGTCCGTGTTTATACGAATGGTCGAATCATTAATTGGTGAAAGAAAGTTTCAGCAGTCACTCATAGTCACTTGGTGGCAAATCTCCCTCTAATCTATTTATTTATATGATCTTATAAACTGATCTTCTTAAGCTGGAGCGAGGTTGGCGGAACTATATACTTCTATATATAACTATATAACTATGCCAACTTCAGACCAGCTTAAGAAGGTCGGTTTATAACATATGTCCCACTGATCCACAAGAACGGTGACTCCCTGTGGTGGTGACGACCTGGGCAGTCTTTAACCTGGCTGGCCTCGGAACTTCTGGGAACCACAATGACTAAACCAGCAAATCTCCGAAAAATTGGAAATTAAGCTGAGACCCGCACAGGCAGTGAAGACGGGATATCCGAGTAAGTAACTAGGTGTAGTAACTAGAGTTTTAAACTAGAATTAGCGCGATTAGTGAGGTGTTTCTCGGGTACCTCTGGTGAGTAATAATGAAATGAGTCGAGTTTTATTACGGCATGTTCCAAGTCTGTTAGATGCTTGGGGAAATCTCTGAAAGATTTGTTATCGATTTCTCTTTCTCTGACTCCTTTGCAAAAATCCTGTTGCATGTTCTTTTCAATATTTATGGAACGTCCATAGGACGCGTGTGATGTACCCTACGTTATAAGAGAACAGCAAGGTTCGAAACGGTTACCTTGACTGTATGATTTTCTCAATTAGTAGATTTGCTTCCATTTATTGAACAATCCAATTATCCCTCAGATATACCTTCTAGAGGAAGTCATACCAGTTGTAACACAATGTGGCGCGCCCCAAGGTAGAGGATAGGAGTGTAATCAAAGGCTGAAAGCTACATTTTGCTCACCTGAGACGCAGGTTCTAGTGGATGGACGTTCTGTTTATGCTGCGTCGATTTGGTCAATAGCTTCTGCTTTTACGAGGACATATTCATGCAGGTGCATGTGAGTGTGCTCTCGTTTGCGTAGATTGTGATCTACAGGAATCTACAAGGTTATTCGGTAAAAATCTGTTACCATGAAAGAGGGAAATATGTCAAATATGGTTAGGAGTCGCTTGCAACAAACAAGCTCCTCATCCAGCGTAGGAGCGATTGGTAAGTTATCCGTGATTATACGCAGACCTTCCGTTCAGAGTTCAGCAAGCTGTAAGTAGGTATCAAGTGCTAAGCACAATAAAATAAACTGATGTCATTCCCATAACACCAACGAAGCCCCAATACGGCAGCTTTGGACAGGAAAAGTACGGAGAGGCTTCTAAACTCTGAGTCACTCTAGACTGCATAAATCGCAATGGACTAACGTGACAACCTGTACTTACAGTGCATGCATACTCACTTGCGTTTGCATCCTCGATAAAGGACTTGATGACGCAGATAGAAAGGACAAGATACGACATCACCTAACTGGCTGAGACCAGAAGGCTCACTCAACGACGTCTATGACACCGGAGATGGGCTGTTTCTGGCAACATTCGTCAGTAAAGGAGTCAGAGGAGTCGGCTTTCTAAGATGAACTTGGAGAAGTTCTACAGTGAAGACCGTACATTCTTCAACGCATCACTGGAAAACTTAAAGCTAAGATTGGACCCACAAGGACATCTGAAAAACGTCACATTGACACACTAGGACTAGAACGGAATGAATAGAGGGAGCAGCTGTCGTGGTTTTTCTTGGCAACCAAGATCATTCATAGTAACTCAAAATTCCAAGAGTCCCGCTCTTTAAGCTGGACATGGGAGAGTCTGCCAATGGAATAACCACAACGAAATACACCACATCGTTATTAATCTGAGGTTTTGCTTACGTCGCTGTTATCCGAAAATTCCACACGAGATCGGGCTATTGCGTCATTCGAGCTAGATTTCATTTCTCCCTGAATGGGAAAAGGTGCTTAGTTCAAAAACAGCCACGGATTGCGATTTGAAATATAATTAGTCATCTGAAGAAAATATGCCGTTTTCATAACATCGAAGAGGAACACGACCTGCTCATTGGTTATCTTCGACGTGTGAAGGGCGAGATCTGAAAGCCTGCAAGAGAAGTCTGTCTTCAGAAACACTCGAGGTTATACGACATCGTGAAAACACACGACATATAGGCAACCACGAACTCATATGCGAGCTTGTAAAACAATATAGAAAAAATAATTCTTCATACTTTTGTTGAGCAAACGCAAAGTGTTATTATTCTTTATTCACGAATAAGCTGACGTTTCGGCGGATTTCGCCTTTCTCAGAGCCTGGAAAGGTCAAGTTGATAGCTATCCATTCGGCCAGACACCATAACCAAACAGAAAAAACGCTAAACCAAGATTTCAATCATATTTAACACAGCTCCGCACACTCACCGATTTCTATGGAGGTTTCCACTAAGAATGTCGAGTGGAAACCAACCGCACAGAATTCACATGGAAGCATAATGTGCCCCTCCCATCAGAATAAGTCTTATATACTGCCCTATATCACGCGTGATAATGAGGCATTCTTCCCTGCGGTTCATTTTCGGGTTTCTGGAATTAATCCAGAATGTCTCGAGAGTTTTACGCGCTCGTGTTCTTGATTCGTGTGCGAGGATCGTGACACACACTTCAAAGTCCTCCTTGTTATGTCTCTGGGTCCTATGCGTGCCTAGCGGAGTATTTGGTATAGTATATAGTATAATGGGGCGATCATCTTTCCGGTTCGTCTTTGCACTTTTGGAATTTACACAAAACGCGTTGATCCTTTTGATTTCTGCGCTAGGATCCGCACATTATCTTCAAAATCATCGCCGTTGTGCTTTTGTGCCCTATGCATACCCAGGAGAGCACTCTGCCAAGTTTTAGCCTTCCCATTTAGACGTTCTTTTTTGCGTACGCAATGTGGTCTACCTGTTTTTCCAATTATTCTTCACCGCAAGACTTAATGAGATGTCACGTAGAGACCAACCGCACAGAAATCACGTGGCAGTATAATGTACCCCTCACATCAGAAAAGCAGTTTTATATACTGCCCTATATCACGCGTGATAATGAGGCATTCTTCCCTGCGGTTCATTTTCGGATTTCTGGAATTAATCCAGAGTGCCTCGAGAGTTTTTCGCGCCTGTGTTCTTGATTCGCGTGCGAAGATCGTGACACATACTTCGAAGTCGTCCCCGTTATGTCTCTGGGTCCTATGCGTGCCTAGCGGGGTATTTGGTCTATTTTTGCCGGCTAGGTGTTCTTTCATGCGGACACAGAGGGGTCTACCCGTTTCGCCAATGTATTCGTCACCACACATCTTACAGGAGATCAGATAAACTATACCCGAGCTCATACAATCACCGTCTCTACCACTGGGGCAAATTATACAATTTTGAGTTGCACATAGACGGTCATATAGGCGGTTACGAACTAGCTGGCGCTTAAGATTACTCGGTGGTATTTCAACTACGCTCACCGAATTCT
>UYYA01004934.1:21566-40717 GCA_900624975.1 Angiostrongylus costaricensis
TTTTTGCGTACGCAATGTGGTCTACCTGTTTTTCCAATTATTCTTCACCGCAAGACTTAATGAGATGTCACGTAGAGACCAACCGCACAGAAATCACGTGGCAGTATAATGTACCCCTCACATCAGAAAAGCAGTTTTATATACTGCCCTATATCACGCGTGATAATGAGGCATTCTTCCCTGCGGTTCATTTTCGGATTTCTGGAATTAATCCAGAGTGCCTCGAGAGTTTTTCGCGCCTGTGTTCTTGATTCGCGTGCGAAGATCGTGACACATACTTCGAAGTCGTCCCCGTTATGTCTCTGGGTCCTATGCGTGCCTAGCGGGGTATTTGGTCTATTTTTGCCGGCTAGGTGTTCTTTCATGCGGACACAGAGGGGTCTACCCGTTTCGCCAATGTATTCGTCACCACACATCTTACAGGAGATCAGATAAACTATACCCGAGAAAAAACAATCACCGTCTCTACCACTGGGGCAAATTATACAATTTTGAGTTGCACATAGACGGTCATATAGGCGGTTACGAACTAGCTGGCGCTTAAGATTACTCGGTGGTATTTCAACTACGCTCACCGAATTCTATAAGCCCGCCCTTCTTAAGCAGCGTTTTATAGCTGTACTTATATCATTTGAGGTGAAGGGTAGGATAAACGGGACCCTTCTATCGCTAGAGTTGTCGTTTGGAGGCCTACGATTTCCTCTACACCTATTCTGAGCTACAGTTTCGTAGCCATTAGAAACGGCTATTTGTGGCGCCAAGTTCCGATACTCCTCTCTCTCTGTTCTCTTCCTGTGCACACGTTGGTTGCTGTTCAAAACATGTTTTCTACAAGTGCTCTTTTCGTGTGAGAGGGGTGAGAAGAGAGGTAATGTACCAAGATGTTTTTACTACTTAGCTTTAGGTACCACTTTGTAGTGTAGCCATTTTCTGATAAGTGAATTTGGACGTTCAGGAATGGAAGCCGTTTTTTTTTTCGGCTTTTCTCTGGTGGACTTGATATACTCTGACTGTGCATTTAACAAATCAAAATATTTGTCCATTTCTTCTTGTGTTGAGCAAAGGAGAAAGCAGTCGTCTACATATCTACAGTAGAGTAGAGGCCCGAGATCAGTCACCGGTGCTTCTACTTTAGACATAAATGCAATGGCAAGACTTGGAGCCAGTCGTTGTCCCATTGCCAACCCTCTTATTTGAGCGTAGTACTATCCGGAACATCTGAAGATTGAGCAGCTCAAGCATCCTTTTAAGAGTGCCATCAAGTGCTCTATCTCGAAGCCATACATGTTTATTTCTCCTTCGTGTTGTATAAGGAGTTCGAATATGGCTTTGCATTGCGGAGTCATTCGACACGTTTGTATAAAGGGCGATAACGTCGAAGGACTCTATCAAGCAAGCGCTGTTGGGCTGCGCAGTACGTAGACGATCCAGAAACATCTGAGTATTCGTTAGATGGGCTGGGGTTAAGAACCATGTTATCTTGTCCGTTGGCCCGTCTACGCAACTAATGATAAGTCTAACCTTAAATAGTGATGGATCGGTAGAGGCAAGATCATTGCTGGATGCTAACTTATGAGTTTTTATAAGTACAAGACGGGGCATGTTGGTAAGTCAACTTTTAGTTGAGAGATAACTGATGGTTTTAAACCAGCAGCCCTTGCCATTTTGGCCCATTCGTGGTTCAATTTTCGGTATTTATTTTCTTCGTATTTTTGTTGAGCAAATTTTATATTTATTTATATATTTTGTATTTATTTTCGGTATTTACTTTTAAATTCCTTCTCCGGTGATGAGCGATAAAGCGAAGCATCTTCAAGATGCTTTTTCGTTATCTCCACATCTAATTGATGGGGAATTACAACGAACTCTCCACCCTTATCACTAACGGATAGCCTTATGGTTTTCAATCTTATCAGCTCTCGTACCTCTCGCATACCACGTTTTTGCACTAGAGTGAGGTTGGAGCTGTATCTTTTCGCGCGATAGTGATTAAAAACTTTAAGAGTTTCATTCGTAAACATCCGAAAATTAACATCAACTTCATTATTGGGCTCTTGTTGTCTAAAGAACGTCGGGGGAAATGGTGTTGGTAGGGCCCCCACTTGGTGTTGTTCGCACTTATTTAGCGCTTCATCTCTAGCTTTTTGCGGACTCTATCTTGAAGCTCATGTGAACCACATGCGACCCTACGCAAGGTTATCTTAGAAATGGGTTCAGATGGTGAGAAACTCGGCCCCAATTCTAATAACGAGCGCGCACCGTCAGGGAGAGTGATGCCTCCTAACACAGTTAGCCTTGAATTTTCTTGCACATTACTTATCCTATTGTGATCTGTTTGATGTTCCTTAGCGATATTTTCCTTGCACACGAATCAAGAACACAAGCGCGCAAAACTCTCGAGGCATTCTGGATTATTTCCAGAAATCCGAAAATGAACCGCAGGGAAGAATGCCTCATTATCACGCGTGATATAGGGCAGTATATAAGACTGCTATTCTGATGGGAGCTGCACATTATGTTTCCATGTGATTTCTGTGCGGTTGGTCTTCACGCGACGTACTTAGTGGAAGCCCCATAGAAAGCGGTGAGTGTGCAAAGCTGTGTTCAATGTGATTGAAATCTTGGTTTTGGAGTTTGGTTATGGAGGTGTCTGGCCGAATGGATTGCTATCAACTTGACCTTTCCAGGCTCTGAGGAAGGCGAAATCCGCCGAAACGTCAGCTTATTCGTGAATAAAGAATGATAACACCTTGCGTTTGCTCAACAAAAATACAAAGAATTACTTTATCAATGGCGAGGCTTATAGAAAGTCGGTCGTGGGGCTTACAATATAGAAATACGATAAAAGATCTTAGACAGAGAAGAGCAGCAGACATGGTCGAAGATGCGGAGCGTGGGAAAAGCATACGGTAAGCCCACCTACACTTCATCAATTACATGATCAGGACGATTGCACTCCGAAACCTAGACGGAACAGTAACAGTCTTCGGAAAGGCAATGAAAAACATCATCTATGATTGCCACTCGGGTCTCTAAAATAGTCCCGTTATGCTCCTATCACATGAAGTAAATGAGGATGGGTGTACTGTTCCACACCTTCTCCCTTCCGAAGTCCCACATGCTATTTCGACGGTTAAAGATCGAACAGCACCAGCTCCGAACAGCACAAGGTCTGAACACTTGATGAACCTTCTGCCAGTTCTTGTCTGAACACTGTCTTGGCTCCTTTCACGTTACTTATCTGAATGAAAAGTCCCTATTCAACGGAACAGCATCAACACCGTGCTATTGTTCAAAAAGCGTTACCTCTATGATATCCGTAACTATCGACCAATCTGCTTGCTCTCTGTCGTCCGCAAACTTTTCACTCGAATCATCCTAAACAGGATTGACAGAACACTGGACGAAGGAAAGCCATATGAGCAAGCAGGATTTCGAAAAGGATTCAGTATGATGGACTATCCACATCCACACAATAACAAAACTGACTGAAGTGTCGCGAGAGTACAAAAAACCGCTCTGTCTCACTTTCATTGGTTTAAAGAAGGCCTTTGACCCAACTGAGATAGAAGCAGTCAAGAAGCCCTTGATAGTCAGGAATTCCCTACTCAGTATATAAAGATTCTTCGTGAGCTTTAGGAAGGTTTCGGAGCCAAGAAATCACCATTTTACAACGATGTCAACATCGACGTCAAAAGAGGGACTAGGCAAGACGATACTACCTCGCTAAAATTATTTACCGCCGCCCTATAGAACGTCATACGAACATGGGAGTGAAAATCGATATTTGGCAATTACACCATCTTTGCTTTGTTGATGACGTCGTCCTTATAACACTAAACATTAGCTAAGCGGAGCTTGCCGTCTTTGGGAAAGCCTGTGGAAAGATTGGTCTTCAACTAAATACCACAAAAACGATGTTCATGATGAACAGATTGGGTATGCCCCACTCACGCTCAACGGAATGGATACCTTCGAATGCTCCAGATATGTCTATCTAGATTAGGAAATTAACATGATGGGTGACTTTTCTCCAGAATGGGTAGAAGGAAACGAGCCGCTTAGCGGACTTTCAAGAGCATCGAGGACGTAGTGAAGGGGACAAAGAACACCCGACTGCATGGCCAACTCAGCAGCGCTTTCTGCCTTAACCTATGCGTCGGATCACTCAGCTTTATTAAACGCTCTGTCGAAATGGCGATCCTAGCAGCATCCCGAGTCAGACAAGTAAGAGAAGTTATCCGAAACTCCGACCTGCATCTGCAATTAAGATCAAGAATCAAGGATACCGTTCTGTACACTAACAGTCGATGATAAGGAGAGGCTAGACACGTAATGTGTATGAACGACAACAGATGGACGACAGCCGTTAGTGACTGGATTTTTCGAGATGCCAAACGCACCGCAGGAGGAGCACCGAGCCGATAGTTAGAGTTCTTCATGAAAAGCCTAAAAGAAAGATATGGTGCTCAATGAGTCCCTTCAACGAGCAAAATCCACTTGCGCACGAAGGGGAAAAATAGAAGATTTACTTGTGCCCGCTCGAGTCACTCTACGATCAACGGGTCTACGGGTGGTACAACTAATACACGTATCCCGAAAAAGGTGATCTACCCCAACAAAGTGTTCTAAGATCACGTCCCACTGAACACATTGGTTAGGACTACTTTGGTCCTCTAGCAATCACTCAGTCCGAGCGTAGTGAAAGTAGATGTTACGGAGACACAATAACGTGGATGACGACGAGGCTTATACATCTAAATATCGTCTCGGACCTTACAACCATCGTATTCCTCATTTTCCTACAGCGTTTCTTCGCCAGAAGGTAAATACACACACCAATCACAATTGGCAACACTCTGACATTCGTGCTACCAGAAATCATTCTCAAGGATTGTCTGGAATCCATTCATAACGATCCAGAGACAAAAGGGACAATTGCTAATAATGAAATACAATGGAGATATATTACTACATTTGCTCCATGGCAAGAAGGCTTTCATGAAAGGCTCATCAAGCCAGTAACACACTCCCTTTATAAGACTCCCGTATCAGCAAAACTCTCAGTACAGCATCTAACAACAATAATAATAAAAACTGAGTGCCTCCTTAATAGAATACCGCTATTGTATATGGAGTCATCGGCACAAGAAGAAGTACTCAGACCCATCGACTTTCTCCAGGAGGAATTTGTAATCCTCCCTCCACCAGACGGACTCAGCGAAGGAGAGTACGCCTTGTCGTAGCTTACTTCAGAAGAGAAAACCGTCGTACGAACAAAGCAGCAAGACATAGAAGCCTTAAGTTCGTCCTGCAAATTTGCAGAAGAGTTCTGGACAATTTGGCGATCTCATTATCTAACAACGCTGCGTGAGAAGCATCAAGGCAAAGTAACAAATAGCGGAAGCTCAAAATATACGTCGAAAAATAATGCGGTACTCATAAACGGTGCAGTACAACGTAAACATTTATGGAAAATGGGTAGGGTTGAAGAGCTCGTCAAAAATTAGAATGGAGCAATACGTGAAGTTCTCGTTCTACTACCATCACATCGTCTAATTCGTAGACCAATAAATGTCCTAGTTCCGCTTGCACTAGGAGAAATAGAAGACCAAGACCCGCACTCTTCGCCAACTCTGCATCATCATTCCTCGTCCCATTATTGTGTGTTGTACTCCTTCGTTCCTTAGCTGGTCTACGATGCGCAGTGAGTCGCGGCGGGTATCTCCAAGTGCGTTCTGTTTGCAATGCCATCGGTGGCATGTCAACTATTCCTCCAACAATGTACGTCGTGCGTACAAGGCTGCTGGCTAGCCTACTTATGTTGTGTAACTATAATGCCGCTATAGTCGGCTTATCAGTTCTCAATAGCTCTATTTATGGCTCAAGTCATCCATAGCTCAATAGTTGCACCCATCGATACCCAAACATCACGTTGCAGACATAGCATTGTCCTAGATCAACCGCCTGACTGTATTCCGTAGATGACTCATCAACCGTGTCATCGTGCATCGCCCTTACTAAATACTCCTTGATTGTCTCCTCCTCATATCATTGCTCATGTGATGCATTAATCTGGTATAACCATGATCACTTAGGGCCTGGCGGCTACGGCTCAGGTCAGTTGTACTTATTAACACCGCTTATCCACGTCCAACGCACTATCTTATCCACTCTGCCCATCTGCGCCCAGAGCACCATTCGTCTCACCGACCATTGATGGTATGGGCGAAGCATTGCTTATGGCTGTCTAGTCGTAGTACTCTGATCTAATTAATATTGTCAATAGCGTTGTGTTAACGTTATAGTAGTATTCTAGTATCATTGTCATGTACTAGTCTCACTTTAGTGGCTGTAACGTCTCACATCCATTGCCTTGGATTATTCTTTGTCATTATTTTACTGTCGTTACAATTAAGTGATTATTGCATTATTAATGTTGTTGTTATGTATAGAAATGCTGAAATACCCAACTTTGAGACTAGTTAATTGACGCAAAGCAAAAAAATCCATGTGGCAGGATAGCACACACGTGAGCATCTAGATGTCCCCATTAAAATTCTGGTGCATCGACTTCCCAAGGATTTGCTAGCACCACTACAACCACTGCAACATTTTACATGTTCTTACCGCCGTTTCCAAGTTTTTGTTTATTCTCACTAATACCTCAAAAGTGATTGAAGAAACTTGTTTGGGAAGGTAGCAGCACTGGCACGATACATAGGCAGGCCCCCGCGATTCAGTGTAAAGGCCATATATGCATTCAAACTCTTTCAACGATAATAATTACTTAATGAAGTTGACTGCGTGGTGCATCCATCAGTGATAGATCAACGCCGAAAGCTTTATCGTTTATCCTTTAATGTAGTTTTTCTGATAGATCCTAAATCCAGCATGCTCTCTTTCATGTTTTTGATAGCCGGCCGGTATGGTTAATATGACACTGAGTTTTACTTCGTTCTAGCTGCTGGTCAGAAAAAAGTTGATTCATTGTGACCATCACATCTACTTGGAAGAGCTCTGCGCTTCCACCATTCAGCTCGTTTCTGCACATATTTCATCCAGAAGGGGCTCCAGGCTTTGCATGCGGCATCCTTTTGCTTAGGGATTTTCCCGTCTTTGCCACGAATGTCGCTGAGTAGTGGTCGAGTCCATTGCTCGTAGAATAATAGGATAGCCGTGTCCAGCGCGTCTTCATATCTTCATCGCATGCTCCATCTTTGCGTTGGAGGGAACGAGTTGGCTGCGCACTAGTCTGGTACCAATTTTGTTAAGCATATTTATCGTCTATACGTTAGTGTCTAGAAGCCATTCTTCCTGTTAGACTACTTTTTTAAATCAAGAGTCAAATTTTACAGTGCTGAGTCACTTGAATAGATTAGTAGTTGAACATTGATCGACTCACCGTCGAAACTAACGGCGAAGAATATGGCGGAGGTAGTGCGAAGTGGAACGCCCCACGTTTCTTTCCTATGAATCAGAACGAATTGTATTGGAAGACGAGTATAGTAATGTTGGTGACGCTTCCGATGTAGTGAGAGATGAGATGTAGTGTAGTGTCATTCGTCTAGCATTGTAGGGCTGTGCAAACACTTCATCTTCCGTGACAGTCAGTTTGTTGTGGAAAGATATTTTTTGCTTCGGTTTGCAGAATTAGTGAGTTTCTACCAGTTACTTCCCTTCGATATTTGCAGACCGATTGTGATTAGGACGAAAACTTACCGACAGTAGAATAATGTGTTGTGAAGAAAGTTCTTGACAAGATGAGAAGATTCTTTGGTCCCTGCCTTAAGATGGGAACCGGTCTATATTATGAAGAGAGAGAGGTCTGAAAATTGGACAACCTCCGCTTGGCGAAAAACACAAGTTGTTATTTTTCGTATTTTTGTTGAGCAAACGCGAGGTGTTACTATTATTTGTTCACGTTTAAGCTGACGTTTCGGCGGATTTCGCCTTCTTCAGAGCTGCTTTCTATGAGGTTTCCACTAAGTATGTCACGTAGAGACCAACCGCACAGAAATCACGTGGAAGTATAATCACTTGATCAATGCCGAGGTTAATAGAAAGTCGGTCGTGGCAGTTACAAGTTGTTATCATATGACTGATGAGACAGAAGGCGATACTACTAATCGAACGAATCAGTTGGATTTGCTTCACAAGATACATCTTTGGGAAACACGTGCACATTGATCAGTCCCTAATATTATGTAGAAGCAGAGTAATGTACGCCTGCACTACTAAGCCATTTCCTATAATTTAAGCAAGAAATTGCCATACAACATATTTATTTTTCAAAGCCTCCACAGAGTCAACTTTTTTTGATCACTAGTTAGACCATGGGAAAATCCAGTATTATGTCAGCTATATCGGCAGGCTATCAATATTATGGCAAAAAGAACAAGCCGGATTTAACGTATGTCAGAGAAATGACATTACACTTTGCTAATCTTTGTTCACGATTAAGCTGACGTTTCGGCGGATTTCGCCTTCTTCAGAACCTGGAAAGGTCAAGTTGATAGCAACTCACTCGGCCAGACGCCTCCATAACCAAACAAAGAAACTCCAAACCAAGATTTCAATCACTTTGAACACAGCTTTGCACACTCACCGCTTTCAATGAAGTTTCCACTAAGTAAACTCACACTCAAACCCACTCACGTAGAGACCAACCGCACAGAAATCACGTGGAAGTATAATGTGCCCATCACATCAGAAAAGCAGTTTTATATACTGCCCTATACTGTAAAAATATTTTGGTTCATTACCTCTCCTCTCACCCCTCTCACACGAAAAGGGCGCTTATAAGAAACATGTTTCGAACAGCAACCAACGTGTGCACGGAAAGAGAGCAGAGAGAGGAGTCCCGGAACTTGGCACGGCAAATAGCCGTTTCTAATGGCTACGAAACTGTAGCTCAGAATAGGTATAGAGGAAATCGTAGGCCTCCAAACGACAACTCTAGCGATAGAAGGGTCCCGTTTATCCTACCCTTCATCTCAAATGATATAAGTACAGCTATAAAACGCTGCTTAAGAAGGGCGGGCTTAGAGAATTCGGTGAGCGTAGTTGAAATACCACCGAGTAATCTTAAGCGCCAGCTAGTTCGTAACCGCCTATATGACCGTCTATGTGCAACTCAAAATTGCATAATTTGCCCCAGTGGTAGAGACGGTGATTGCATGAGCTTGGGTATAGTTTATCTGATCTCCTGTAAGACGTGTGGTGACGAATACATTGGCGAAACGGGTAGACCCCTCTGTGTCCGCATGAAAGAACACCTAGCCGGCAAAAATAGACCAAATACCCCGCTAGGCACGCATAGGACCCAGAGACATAACGGGGACGACTTCGAAGTATGTGTCACGATCCTCGCACGCGAATCAAGAACACAGGCGCGAAAAACTCTCGAGGCACTCTGGATTAATTCCAGAAATCCGAAAATGAACCGCAGGGAAGAATGCCTCATTATCACGCGTGATATAGGGCAGTATATAAAACTGCTTTTCTGATGTGAGGGGCACATTATACTTCNGTTTATCTGATTTCCTGTAAGACGTGTGGTGACGAATACATTGGCGAAACGGGTAGACCCCTCTGTGTCCGCATGAAAGAACACCTAGCCGGCAAAAATAGACCAAATACCCCGCTAGGCACGCATAGGACCCAGAGACATAACGGGGACGACTTCGAAGTATGTGTCACGATCTTCGCACGCGAATCAAGAACACAGGCGCGAAAAACTCTCGAGGCACTCTGGATTAATTCCAGAAATCCGAAAATGAACCGCAGGGAAGAATGCCTCATTATCACGCGTGATATAGGGCAGTATATAAAACTGCTTTTCTGATGTGAGGGGTACATTATACTGCCACGTGATTTCTGTGCGGTTGGTCTCTGCGTGACATACTTAGTGGAAACCTCATAGAAAGCGGTGAGTGTGCAAAGCTGTGTTCAAAGTGATTGAAATCTTGGTTTGGAGTTTCTTTGTTTGGTTATGGAGGCGTCTGGCCGAGTGAGTTGCTGTCAACTTGACCTTTCCAGGCTCTGAAGAAGGCGAAATTCGCCGAAACGTCAGCTTAATCGTGAACAAAGAATAGTAACACCTCGCGTTTGCTCAACAAAAATACGAAGAAAATCACTTGATCAATGCCGAGGTTAATAGAAAGTCGGTCGTGGCAGTTACTCTTTGCTAATTTTAAAGTGAAAACCCGGGGTAATACATTTACAGTCCATTTCTCACCTCTTCAGTTTAAAGCACCCTTAGTCCATTTCAACTGCCTTTATATTAGTGATAAGAGAAAACATGGTCTTTACTCTGCGATAGAAATAATACATCCAGGTTCGATGATAAGGCCGTTGCACATGATCATGACATATTGAAATTCGAATTTCCCGTCCTCTTCTAGACGGACTTCTTAGCTGCTCCTCATCTCATCTCGCTTCCAGGTTTTGTTTGCCTAAAATTATTGCGTGGTTTGGGTACGGTTCCAACGACGGTTTATCACACTTGTAGTAAATGCGACTTCATGTCTTTTTTCCTTCAAACACTTCGGTTATAGTAACTACTCCGCAAAGTAGTTACTATTTTTTTATTTCAATACACAATTACGAAACTAATCCCTATCATGCATTTTGGATGAACACTGCTTTGGAACGTAAACTAAACGAACGCACCAAAGATGCAATCAGGAGGTCCCAGCGCGAGAGCGAGGGCCTACAGGATACGCGTCGCGGTCGCGAATGCGCTCGACTCGGAGACTGCCTGCATCACCCTTCTCGCTCCCACGCGGTAGCGCGGACAGTTCATGTATACCCTCCTTAATTCATCGTTCTAATTGAATGATTCTGATTTGTTTCTTGTTTCTTTATCTATTTACATCTACTTATGTATATTTTCGCGAATATACAGTTATTTCAATGAACGTACGATCTTGATGATGGGGGCCCACCGTAATGAACTGGTTTTTTGCTCAAACTATATTTTCGTGGGAATGTGATCACGTGTCCTGCCGCAGAAATGATGAACGTATAGTGTGGAATCCGTTTTCTCGTAGAGGGAATGGACTGAATAGTTGTAGAATCAGTAGAACTGAAGTAGGCGTCTAGGTTTTCAAGCAAACCCTGCTTTTCGTTTCATACTTGCTTGATACTTGAAGGGTTCATCCTAAATAGTTGTGCGGGCCTTAGCACAATCACCATTTTCGGAGATTTACTAGTTTAGCCACTGTGGTTTCCTGGAATCCTGAGGTCAGCCTGGGCAAAGTCTGTCCCAGGTTTTCACCACCACGGGCCGTCGCAACCACTGTGGATCAGAGGGAGATTTGCTACCCTGCGTCTTTGATACCAGGACGGTGGTGGTGGTGGATCCTGGTATTGGTTTACTCTTAGGCAGGATTCCTGATGGAAATGCCGAACTCCTTTTCCCGGAGACCCTACTGAGAGGATGAATCTCCCTTGTACATCACAGTCCGACATCCAGGAACAGCCACCCAGCCACGATGAGGCAGTAAATCGTTAGGGGAGGTTTCATAATAAAAAGAATGGATTTTGGATTTTCAAGTGATAACGTTCAATTATTCGTTTCTACCTTTGTCTAGTTGTACTTGCAGCGGATTTTCTGTCGTTTTGTTACCATCAAGTATTTCAGTTTAGATAATAGAACCTGTGAAATGCAACCACAGTGATGTTGATATATTAGCAAAACTTGGGCCCCAGGTCAGATCGAACCACGGCTGCCCTTTGCGGGGACTCACGTGTTATGCGACGCACCACTAAGGCCCTCGTTTTGGGAAATAGATTTCGTATTAATATATGGAGTTTCAGTTATACCGAAGCTATGTGTGACCACGAGCGCACAAATGTTACAAAGAAACTCAATGCTGCGACGGCTCTTAGCCGTCTTCTTCAACAGGTCAAGATAATAGTTTGAAGTTTAGTGGTATCTAGAATTACTAATTGATAGCCCGTCATATTTTTAGAGGGCAGACGAGTGGGAGAAACGCATGACTGACGTGCTTTTAGCTGAGAACAAATGTTTTTCTAGAATATATGAAGTCCTTTTGGCCAAGAACAAACTTCTTTCCAGAAGACATGAAATGCTTTTGGCCAGGAAGAGACTTCTTTCTAAAAGGTATGAAGCGCTTTTGGCCGAGAAGAGACGTCTTTCTGCAATACACGAGCAACTTGCTAATCTCCCATATGAGGCGAAAAACGCCGAAGCAGGCTGAGTTAACATTGATTCCTCTATGAGCAGTATTTTAAGCGATTTGCAAGTTCTCAGGTTTGTGAATCGTATGTGGTACTGCTTGGACTTGTTGAACCTTTTGTCTACTTTGTTTACATGATGAAGTTCTATGTTACTTTTTTTCTTCTTGTTTCCCTTTGTGTTCCATCCCATTTAATAAAGCGTTCTGTTCTACTTGAATACTTTGTGGTTAGAATTGTTTTAATGACATGCCGTTCTTGTCTCAATTAATGAGTATGGTTTTCTTCATTCCATGACTGTCATGAGGTCGAATTTTAGTGAGTGGTGACGACGCCGTTTGAAGAGCTCGGTGTCATCACAGAGCTTGGTTATGCAGTTTCCGAAGTGCGATTAGAGCATGGCACTATTATTTACTGCTTTTTATGCAAAAAAGTAGGAAACTTACATCCTTCGAAGGGTTATAACTAAGTTGTGCATAGCACTTATAATATTAACCGACAACTTTCACATTACTAGCCATTAATGAACATGAAGGTTAACAACTCCAATCCATGTGATGCAATTTCAGTAATGCTTGGTGGTGGTAATGTAATAATGGTATGCTTTTGCTTCAAAGCCTTTCTGTTTATAACAGCTTAGGTTACCATTATGAAGTCCATCCATATTGTTGGCTCACATCGGTTTTGAAATGCGTTTAAAGCTGCCGAAACAGGTAGTAGAACTCGAGCGTGTTCTTTTTTTGCAGTGCGAAATAGTCTGGAGGAGGCGCGACAATGCGACAAATTCACCATCTATTGGGAATGTAGCTATGCTAGAATTTTATGTTAGGCAGTTGTTTCCGGCTTTTGTAAACCTAATTTTTTTTTCAGATTTCTGTGCGCCCTTGAAGAGTTTTGGTTTTCTGAATGGTTTTTTATACTATATTTTTAAAATGTTTTTTAATAACCACACGATGCTGAGATATTTGCAGAACTTGGAGCCGGAGCCAGATCGAACTACGATTGCCCTCCGTGGAGCACGCGTAATGAGCGAGCCTTTGGAAGGGGAGGTTGTGGTTTAATCCGGCCTGGAGTCCTAGTTTTGCGAATATTTCAGTTTCGCTGTGGTTCTAATTCACAAACTTGCTGTGAAAAATTATAGTAGGGAGAAAATAAAAGGTCAGCATTTCTTTACTAGTGGTGGGATCTCGAACTTGGTCAATGTTTTGAAAATTCATAGTACAAAGAGACGCTGAAGGTGGTTTACTTATGCTTCCATCTTGAACACCCCGTGCTTGTGGTTTCTATTTTAGTTGGGTTTTTTGCAACAGTTGAAATGTTACAATCTGTTAAGATTTCAGAGAGGATAGGCGGTAAATAAAAGTGGAAGCACTGCTATTTTCACTGCAGCTAGCTTATTTGGGTTTAGTGTCGATTTACTCCCCAGACCATTCCCACTGACGAGAATAGAAACAGGTGAGAGAAAAGCAGAGCAAGGTCCTCGGTTGGTGTGGTGCATCCCACGTTAGCTACCGATAAGGGCAACTGTGAGTTCTAAGCAACCTGGGGTTTCGAGTATACCTCATATCTCTGTATTCCGGTGGCTGCTTTGTTTTTTTTTTTGAGTTCTAGGTTGTGACCTTAGCCTAGTGGATCGCAATGTGGGCTTGCATTGCCTCAAGACGGGTAGACAGAAGATCTTAAATAGGATTGACAAAACAATGACAAAGAAAAGCCAAGTGAGCAAGCAGGGTTTCGAGAAGGATTCAGTAGAATGGATAACGCCCACACGACAACCGGACTCACTAAAGTATAGGGAGAGTACGAGAGGCCGCTTCTTCTTAATTTCATAGATTTCAAGAGAGCTTTTGTCTCGCTTGAGACAGAAGCAATCATAGAAACCCGAGACAACCAGAGCGCTCCTAACTAATGTATAAAGTTTTTCGCGAGCTTTACAAAAGCATCGCAACCAAATATCACAATTCTATAATGTTATTAACACTGACGTCGAAAAGTACGTTAGGAAATTTGACTATTACCATTTCCCCAAATCTGTTCACCGCCATCAACAATAACGGCGTGAGAATATTGGAATGGGACTACATGAGACCGAAACTCGATGGTCGCCCATCACCGTTTCTTTGCTTTGTCGATGACAATAACACTAAGCACTAGTCAAGAAAACGAATGCTTCCGAACTTTGATGACGCCTTTGGAAAGATTTATATTCGACTAAATCTCATACATTTCGCTTACAAGGCATGATAAACGTGGAAAATTTCGGAGGATGCCACAAGGGGTAGGAGGACAAGCAAACAAATCTCCGTCTTTAAGCGTTCTGAGAGCTTTTTTGAAAAAAAGCGATTCAATTCTCGACGTCCAAAAGTGAAACTTCCACCGAATAAGAGAGACGATGTCGAATAGTGAGAAATTGGTCTCTTCACTTAAGGATTTGCAAAACCCTCCTCTAGGATTCACCAAAACCAACATCTTCCAATTTGTGCATACCCGCACGTGCCATGACTCGTGCAGTTCAAAAAAAAAACTGGTAACAGCGTACAAGTAAGTAATCTAATAATGATAAATGGATGTTACTCCACACATGAAGGTTATATTCTACACGTCGATTTGCCCAATGATTTGTAACGAAGTAACTATGAAGTATACGGGAGATGGTTTGCAGTCGCCTCCCGGTAATTCATTCATTAAGTTGCTCGGAAATTAATGGCAGGTTTTGAACGGCGTTCTTAAGGTGGCAGGACATCTTAACTCATTTTCTTGCAGCAAAAAATTCTGCTCTTCTGGATGGTATGAAGTTGGTGAAGGCAGTCTGGCCCTCGGCATGATTTTATCATCATTTCACATAAATTAGGCTATCACGATAAGTCAAGAAGTGGCAGTTGGCAGGCAAAGGTCCAGCGAATATGGTGGACGAGGCGTAGCATCGCAATCCAAATCGTTGAACTTTTACAGCATCATTAGCGCAATGTGTAGCCGTGTGTCATCGTTAGGAGGAATTTGTCCCATTCTGTTACCCAATGCAAAGCACAACTGCTGAAGTTTTTGACGCATTTCGTTTGCTTTCTGGAAGTGATTTTTTGGATACAATCGTTTCACCAGAATTGAAAAAGCTATCATTAAAAAACCAGCTGTAGATCACGAGACGGCCAACATGTCCATATCTAAGCACAATTTCTACTTCCGGAAGTGCTGTAAACCTTCATCTTCGTCCAGCTACTGAGCAGGTGATCAACGGCAATGGTCCTTATGAGGACCCTACGCTCGTCGCGCATGACCACGCGTTCGCAAAGCGTGTTGTTTTTCTTACACTAAGGAATCAACGATAATGCCTTAAAATGCTTTGAAATATCTTTGTATAAAAAATAAAAAGTATGAAATATAAAAAAAATCAAAATATCTTTTGAATTCCCATTCAATTCGTACGATATCCAATTGTCGAGTCCTCACATCTGCTAAACGAGCGGAGCCCGTTGGATCATTTTAACACGCGATAGAGACAAGTAGCGATCTCGTTCGTGGTTGATCGAATCGTACGGTGGCTATTGAGAGTACAGGTGATTCATCAGTTGTACTAAGCTTTTCTTAATCGCAATACAATGGATGAAATGTATCTGCAAATGGTGTGAAAGGCTTCCGGAACCTTCCCAAGAATAGTTGAAATTCATTCGTCTTCATCATTGCCACATTAATTCGAGTCGATCGTTTACAGTTGTTGGTTCTCGCTTTGTGGGCCTTCGCTCCTGTGTCGAGTCGATTCCATTGGAGTGAACCGCTGCTCGAATGAAGGCTACCATTCGGCAGTGCCTCTTCATACGGGATAGTAACTAATATACTGCGAACCAGTTTGATCTGTTAATAGTTAAACCTCATTTTCTTTGATCTCATAATGTTTTCACATCTTATTTTAACCTGCTATGATTTTTTAAGACCTTTACGACATTATTGCACTACTTGTCTGCTAATGATACACCGTCTGCTTCAGGATGGAAGGCCATGAAAAGAAACCAGAATGCATGTCAATGGGTTAACTCTCACCCTGTATAAAGGGGCCTCGCCGATTCAGGGAAGTTCAGTCGTGTAGTGTTCTACTGTGGAATACTCAAGGCGATAAAACTACAAAGACCCAACTAGCAAGGAGAAGCAGCCGTGGACAATCGACTGATCAATGCAGCGCTGAGGAAGGAAGGCAAAGCATCAAAACGCTAGTCGAATAAGCGTTCTGTAAGAATCTAGTGTTTGTTTGAATGAAGCCTGAGAATCTGTTGAATAATTCGCGTGTCCTGGCTTCAAAAAACCATAGACGAGCGAACTTTGCTAGGAGTCAAAATACGGTTGATAATGCACCAAAAAAGTCTAGAGTCACCGTACTTTGGGGATTGACAATACCTGAGTTCGCGCTCAGTATTAGAATGGGGCCTAAGCTTTTCACCATCACAGCCCATTTTTAAAACAACGTTGCGTAGGATACATGCAACATTTATAAGCTTCAAGATTGACTCCGTTCTCAGGCTAAACAAGGAATATCAAAAAGAGCTGAAAATCAAGAGGTGGCGGTATTACCGCCATCTCCTTTCCTTAGAACATTTTTCAGACAGCAGGACCCTAACGACGGAATTGATACAAAATTCCACAGGTTTTCGAACAAGGACGGCGTTCTCAAGACCCTTACTCACTACCGCGATAGAAGGTTTATCGCTAACCTCACAGCCGCACAAAAATGGGGCTTGCGAAAAATTAGAAAATTAATAAACTTGAAAACAATAAGATTGTCTGTTAATGATAAGGAGGAACAGTTTGTAGCTATTCCTCGCCAGTTGGATGTCGAGATAACGGAGAAACATCTTAGTGATGCTACCCTCTATGGCCCATCCTCTGAAAAGGAATAAAGAAATCAATAGCGAAAGCTAAACAGTCAATGGCTCAGTGTGGCAAAGGCTGCAGGTTTAAAACCATCGGTTTTTGCGCACTTCGAAATCAATAAACCAGCATGTCCCGTCTTATACCTACTCATTAAAACACATAAGTTGGTACCTTCTGATGATCTTGCGTCAACCAATCTATCATCATTCAAGGTTAGACCCACCATCAGCCGTATAGACGAGTCAACGGATAGAATAACCTGGTTTTTAAGTCTAATATTTACCCAGTTGCTTAACCACATTCCAGTTCACCTCATGAACACCCAAATGTTCCTAGAACGTCTACTTAACGCGTCCCCTAATAACGCGTACGTGATGGAATCCTTCGACGTTACCGCCCTTCACACTAACGTGTCGAGCGACTCCACAATGCAAGCCATCTGCGAGCTTCTTGGGCAACACAGAAGAGCAATTAGCAGGTATGGCTTTTCGATTCAGCAGTTTATGGTCCTCTTAAAGGTCTGTTTAAACTGCTCGATCTTCAAATGGTCTGGGAAATACTACGTCCAAATAAGGGACAATAAGGCAATGGGACAGCAACTGGCACCAA
This sequence comes from Angiostrongylus costaricensis, assembly GCA_900624975.1. Lineage (NCBI taxonomy): Eukaryota > Metazoa > Nematoda > Chromadorea > Rhabditida > Metastrongylidae > Angiostrongylus > Angiostrongylus costaricensis. Next base: position 39,240 of record UYYA01004934.1, read on the forward strand.
GCCTTGCGATTGCGTTTACGTTTAGAGTGGAAGGCCCCATTCTCGGTCTCCGGCCGCTACTTTACTGCAGATATATAGATGGTTGTTCTGTCGTCTTCTCTACGCAGAAGGAGATGGACAAATGCTTTGAATTACTGGACGAGCAATCTGGGTACATTAAGTTCACCCGGGATAAACCGAAAGACGACTGACTCCCGTTTCTAAACGTTCAAATCAACTTATCAAGTAACGGTTATATGACAAAGTGGCACCGAAAACCAAGTAATAGAAACATCATAGTTCATACCCTTTCCTTCCACCGTTCACACACAAAGAGGGCGCCTGTGAGAAACATGTTTCAAGCAGCCCTTTTTGTTTGGACAAATAGGGAGCTAAAGGAAGAATTGCATGACTTAGTTTGACAAATAGCCATCTCCAATGGCTACGAAATAGTAACCCCACGATAAGTATCGAAGGAGAGCGCCGCTCCAAAACGAACGGTTTGGCAGAAACAATGCCCCGTTTATCTTGCTCTTCATTAGCGATGAAATGTGTAGCGATGAAGCGATGCTTAAGAAGGGAAGATCTAGAGGAATCGGTAGCGATAGTTGAAATACCACCGGCTGCTCTACGTCGTCAATTAGTTCGTAACCGCCTGTATGACCGTCTATGTGAACCAACAAATTGCGCTATTTGCCCTTACGGCAGGGATGATGACTGCATGAGTTCAGGTACGATATACCTGATCTCTTGTAATAATTGTGGAGATGAATATATTGGCAAAACGGGCAGACCTTTGTGTATCCTTATAAAAGAACACCTAGATGGCAAACGAAAACTAAGACGAAGCACCCCACTAGGCACGCACAGGATACAAAAGCATAGCGGAGACGATTTTGAAGTAAAAGTTAATATCCTTGCACAGGAGTTCAAAACACCAGCGCCAAAACTCCTTGAGGCTTTTTGGATAAATGCCAAAAATCCTATAATAAATAGCAAAGAGGAATACCCCGAGATCACCCGTGATCTTGCCCCTTACCTTCGTATCGGTCGTTGTTGTGGAGAGATGAAGTTGTCAACCATGTGCGACACTGAGCGGCTGTTCTTCCTCGGTGGAAGACAGATGAAAAAAAAAGCGGTGGATTTTTTCGAAAAGCCATAGATCTTGTAATTATCGTGCAGATTTTCATCTTTCTGTTTGTGTTGTTGAAGTGTTTGACCCAGTGAGTTGCGTATTAATGTACCCTACCAGGCTCTGAAGAAGACGATTCGGCCGAAACCTTAGCTACGATTGCGTTGTATGTGTGTTATTGTATGGAAGTAAACGTATGCTCATCTGGTGGTTGTTTAGTAAACATTGTTCATTGTTCAAAAAAAATCATTGTTTAGTTACAATCTTAACTCTTTTATTTACTGCCTTTTTCTTCTTAATGGCAGGTTATGTTGCGAAATATAACTCGTATGAAATGCTGAGATTTTTGCAAAACTCCGGACCACAG
>UYYA01004934.1:40761-51916 GCA_900624975.1 Angiostrongylus costaricensis
CGATAAAAACAAGCACACACGATTTTCGCCCTCTGAAACTTCAGATACAAAACGCATTCGTGGATAGACAAAGAACCCGAATTCAATGATCTCGAAGCTTTCTTTATATGAATCTGGTGGAGAGAAATTTTCTGCTAGGAAGAAAAATTCTTGAAAGGTAACGATGCACGCGTAAAAACAAGAAGCACTCGTTACTTCAACCGTGTTTCGCTGAAGAGTAACGTTAAAGTCCTCGAGGTTGGTTTTCAGCTCACGTTTCTCCTCCTCCAACGGTGGCATTTTCACCTATGGGAATTTTAGCAGATTGTTAAAGGGAAGAATAAATCTGAAAGCAATACAACCAATATGAGTAGAAGCCTTATGAAACTTCTACCACTGAAATGCACTCGATGTTCTCCATCCAATTAGTTAAACTAGTAGTTTCCCTCAATGAAAATGACCTGCTCTACTTCTACTACTGGTGAAGTGATCTTCTTGTCTTTTTTTTTCTCCGGCACACCCAAAGGTTTTACAATTTTCAGAGTCTTCATTTTTTTTATAACTCGTTTTCCTCTATAAAATTTCGTAGATACTCCACTGGGAACTGATTTTGGCGTTTCAAACTACTCATTAAATGAAGTCAGGAAGCCAAATGCGCTGGTGTCGGTGAAACAGAAGACCAATTAACCTGCGTTGTGGTACCATAAATTCTATACCAAATCACGTTTCCAACTCAAGGCCCAAGATTGATGCAAGCCTGCACATCTGCCAAAGCTAGAGCCATGCAGGACTGGGACGATGATAGACAAAGCTATCGCATTTCAACCACAATGATGCTGAGATATTTGCAAAATTCCGGACCGCAGGTGTGTGCGGCGGGGAACGAATGCACTATTACGGTTTCCGGGGCTGACGCGCTCACAACAATACCATGCAGGTCCTTCGCTTCACCTGTCAACCGGCTAGTTCGACCAATCAATGCCATCAGCAATCAACGGGATTGATCTAGGAAGCCCAAATCGGGAATGAACCCAGTTAAGCTGAGTCTGTAGTCAAAATCACAATGTTAACTATTTATTTGAAAGACAGGCGAAACGAAAGACCAGCACGGTGAGGTGGTGAACGCTTTAGCATCAGGAAATGGTAATAGTGGTTCGCTCCCCTGTGCAGACACCTGTGGTTCGGAGTTTTGCAAATATCTCAGCATCACTGTAGCTGTATCACACATAATACACTGCCATGAAAAATTGTAACAAGCCTTATATAAAAACTTAATATCGAGTTTCATTTTCGCAAAAAATGCGCACAGAAGCTGAAGCAAAAGATTGTTCGCTATAAATGGCCAGGAGCACAATTCTCAAAGCATTTCATCTTAACTTATTGTTGTGTGTTCTTCAGTACGGTTGTCATTCAGCAATGCTTTCCGCAGCAAACCACTTTTCACTGCAGTGATCTCTGAATATGACGTCAACCACTTCGATGAGGAATAAATTTATGCAATAACAAAAACTTTACAAAGACTTCAACTTTATAGAAACAAAAACATGAAGTATGAGATTAAACGATGAACGTGACTATTGTTGAAGATTAATTTAACAACACAGGATTTAGAAATGAAACCACAAAAATCACTGGCAACATTAGACTGGACTTAAGTGATCCTTGACGGGAACACCGGTCAAACGTTATTTCATTGGTACTTCGTCTTTCTGACAAAGAAATGATTTCGCCGTTCTACGAAGGAGACAATCTTCTCTGCGACTACCTCTCAAGAAAACAGCACGGTAATTACTAACGAAAGAATGCGCTGCATGTTTATAAGTTTGATACTAAGGTTGGCAAGCAGAACTCAAATGGCATCGACTAAACTATAAGAATCAATCCACGCCATAGCGGGAACTTTGTTTCCAGAATATCGAAACAACAAAGCGAAATATAAAAGCAGTGGGACACATGGATTTGATAGCGAGCAACTAAGCATAGGATCGTATCCAAAATAAACCGTTTTGGAGTCCATGTAGAGTAAGGCGAAATCTATATTTTCTAACCACAACGATGCTGAGATATTCGCAAAACTTGAACCATGGGCCAGATTTATATTTTCTATAGTTTATAGGTTTTAGTACCACGAAAAACATTCGGCTGCCCGAAGAGGGAGCATAACTCAGGAAATACCCATTAGGCCTCCATTTCGCACAACAAAAGAAAACGCCGGAATGGAATTTTAAGGAAAATTAGAAGTCGCCAAAGAGGTAAAATATGTGTTGATGAAAAGATTTTGTGAAAAGCAGGGATTCGTGGTTACTAAGCAGTTTTGCTGTTGAAATACAGAAGAAGCAACTCAGCAGGAACAGGCGCTATTAAGCCTTCTTCACAAAATCCAAAGTTTCGGCAGTTAAGCTACCAAACGAGTCCTACGGAACTAGGCAGTTGTATGTTAAACTGGTATGTAAATGGTACAGATAATATCTAACTACAATGTGACATCGCCAACTGAAATTGCAGCACTCATAAAACAAGACATACCCCTTTATAAAATAAAAGGCACATCAATAAATACATGTAGGTCTTGTATTCGGCGCTATCGAGGTCAAGCTTGTCAAGCTTTGACAAAGGACAAAGACTATCGGTAATTACACCTCAACCAGTGGTTCCACAATGACCGCAGAACGTGAAATTAAACCATGGATGTGGACAACTAGCATGTAGATGTATCAAGTTCTGCCGGAATTAGGCTTATCCAGCTTTAACATGCGATACAGTGCATTGGTAAGTGGATCCTGATCAGTGGCTCCACAAAGTCCACAGATGGTGAAGGTCATCTACAGATGTGGACAGCTGGAACAACTATCAGTAACACCGAAACTACGCAATTCTCTCACAAAGAACTAAAAATCCGAATACAGTAGGTTCAAAAATAAAAGCTAATCATGTTAGCAATTAATTTTCCAAGCAAAGAACCAAAAACTATGCGAACAAAGGATCAGGATAAAGAGATCGGTCATGATCGTTGTAAGGAAGGATGCGCCATGCATTCGAGTTTGTCTAGCATCGTTAGAGACGACTGTAGGCATATTCCACCAATAGAATGACATGCATTACCTCATCAATGTATCAATTCAGTGCTGGTCTCTTCCCAAATGTCTGGTGTCGATCTTCCTAACGCGAAAGATGGAACGTTTAGTTAGCCGCTAGTGGGGATTAAGTGAAGAATGAGGGCTTATTTCATGGTTCCCTAGAGCCAGGGTCTCATTTGCACAATACCATTTGAGGATCTTAAATATAACAGCACGTCTAAAACAATCCATTAATGAAAAAACCTATATCCAAGGTATATCTGAAGAGAAGAACACCCCCGATAAAACCACACAATGAAAAGTCCACAATCACAACGTTCACAAACTTTTTAACTCAAAAGGCCGATTTTCAACAAACCTGGGCATGAATAATTAACATATTTGTTTACATGTTCTTACGAACACCGCTTGTTGAGCAGATGTGAGGTTGTTGTTGTTTAGTCCGATGGCCGAGGTCTCGGCTACTTCGCCTTTCCACAGCCTGGACGTATTTTATATAACAGTAGTCTTAGAATTCGGTGAAAAATCTAAAGCATCAATAAAGATGTAACATATAAATAGACGCCATATTGATCAGAAACTACTCACCGCGCTGTTAGGAGAGGGACTGCCAGTGTGTCGTTCGCGTGGGACAACGAACGCCACACGCCCAGCTCAAAAAATCAATGTGGGAAAAGGCGCCATATCACGTGTTATAATGGGGCAATCATCTTTCCGGTTCGTCTTTGCACTTTTGGAATTTACACAAAACGCGTTGATCCTTTTGATTTCTGCGCTAGGATCCGCACATTCACTTCAAAATCATCGCCGTTGTGCTTTTGTGCCCTATGCATACCCTGGAGAGCACTCTGCCAAGTTTTAGCCTTCCCATCTAGACGTTCTTTTTTGCGTACGCAATGTGGTCTACCTGTTTTTCCAATTATTCTTCACCGCAAGACTTAATGAGATGTCACGTAGAGACCAACCGCACAGAAATCACGTGGCAGTATAATGTACCCCTCACATCAGAAAAGCAGTTTTATATACTGCCCTATATCACGCGTGATAATGAGGCATTCTTCCCTGCGGTTCATTTTCGGATTTCTGGAATTAATCCAGAGTGCCTCGAGAGTTTTTCGCGCTTGTGTTCTTGATTCGCGTGCGAGGATCGTGACACATACTTCGAAGTCGTCCCCGTTATGTCTCTGGGTCCTATGCGTGCCTAGCGGGGTATTTGGTCTATTTTTGCCGGCTAGGTGTTCTTTCATGCGGACACAGAGGGGTCTACCCGTTTCGCCAATGTATTCGTCACCACACGTCTTACAGGAGATCAGATAAACTATACCCGAGCTCATGCAATCACCGTCTCTACCACTGGGGCAAATTATACAATTTTGAGTTGCACATAGACGGTCATATAGGCGGTTACGAACTAGCTGGCGCTTAAGATTACTCGGTGATATTTCAACTACGCTCACCGAATTCTCTAAGCCCGCCCTTCTTAAGCAGCGTTTTATAGCTGTACTTATATCATTTGAGATGAAGGGTAGGATAAACGGGACCCTTCTATCGCTAGAGTTGTCGTTTGGAGGGCTACGATTTCCTCTACACCTATTCTGAGCTACAGTTTCGTAGCCATTAGAAACGGCTATTTGCCGTGCCAAGTTCCGGGACTCCTCTCTCTGCTCTCTTCCCGTGCACACGTTGGTTGCTGTTCGAAACATGTTTCTGATAAGCGCCCTTTTCGTGTGAGAGGGGTGAGAGGAGAGGTAATGAATCAAGATATTTTTACTACTTGGCTTTCGGTACTACTTTGTAATGTAGCCGTTTTCTGATAGGTGAATTTGTACGTTCAAAAATGGAAGCCATTTTTCTCTCGAGGAACTCTGGATTAATTCCCGAAATCCGAAAATGAACCGCAGGGAAGAATGCCTCATTATCACGCATGATATAGGGCAGTATATAAAACTGCTTTTCTGATGTGAGGGGTGCATTATTTCTACGATTTCTGTGCGGTTGGTCTCTACGTGACATACTTAGTGGAAACCTCATAGAAAGCGGTGAGTGTGCAAAGCTGTGTTCAAGGTGATTGAAATCTTGGTTTGGAGTTTCTTTGTTTGGTTATGGAGGCGTCTGGCCGAGTGGATTGCTATCAACTTGACCTTTCCCGGCTCTGAAGAAGGCGAAATCCACCGAAACGTCAGCTTAATCGTGAACAAAGAGTAGTAACACCTCGCGTTTGCTCAATGGAAATACGAAGAAAATCACTTGATCAATGCCGAGGTTAATAGAAAGTCGGTCGTGGCAGTTAATGAGATCAACTAAATTATACCTGAACTCATGCAATCCCCGTCTCTCCCGTTACGACAGATCATAGAGTTTTCTCAGCTGCATAAACGATCATAGAGGCAGCTTGTGAACTAACTGAAGGCATGTGGTATTGGGTGGGAGGTCAATAACCGCCCCATAACTTTCAAGACGGCTTTTTCTTAAACAACTCCTAATGGCCGAACTTATTTCATTTATTATGAAAGGTAGCTTGAAAGGGATCCTAATCTTACTTAGGTTCGAAACATTGTTTTGGAGAAATCCCTCCACTTTTGTCCGACCAGAGTGGCTTCTACTTCGTAGGCATTGGAAATGGCAATTTTTCGTGCCAGGTTTTGCGATTCCTTCCTTTCCTCTTCTCCTGTACACACATTTTTAGCCGTACGATACATGTTTTTGATAAGTGCTTTCTTCATTTGTGAAGGATGAGAGGAGAGGCAGTGAACTAGTGTATTTTTACTACTTGGCAGGTCCCGTTTATACTGCCCTTCATTTCAAATGAAATAACGTCAGCTATAAAACGCTGTTTAAGAAGGGTCGGTCTAGAGAATTCGGTAACGATAATTGAAATACTACCGGGTAATCTAAGACGCCAACTAGTTCATAACCGCCTATACGACCGTCCATCTGCAGTGCAAGATTGCATAATTTGCCTCAATGGTAGAGACGGTGACTGCATGAGTTGGGGTACAGTCTATCTGACCTCTTGCAAAGCGTGCGGGGACGAATACGTTGGCGAAATGGGTAGACCACTCTGCGTACGTATAAAAGAACACCTAGTCGGCAAACGTAAACCAAATACTCCACTAGGCACGCATAGGACCCAGAGACATAACGAAGAAGATTTTGAAGTAAGCATTACGATCCTCGCGCAAAACTCTAGAAACATTCTGGATTAATTCCAAGAATCCGAAAATGAACCGCAGGGAGAAATACCTCATTATCACGCGTGGTATTGGGCAATATATAAGCCTGTCATTTTGATGAGATGGGCACAATACGATTCCGTGTGAACTCTGTGCGGTTGGCCTCCACGTAACATATTTAGTGGAAGACTCATAGAAAGCAGTGAGTGTGCAGAGACTCTGTGTTCAATGTGACTGAGATTTTGGTTCAGCATTTTCTCTGTTTGGTTATGGAGGTGTTTGGCCGTGTAGTTTGTAGTCAACTTGACCTTTCCAGGCTCTGAGAAAGGCGAAATCCGCCGAAACGTCAGCTTGTACGTCAATAAAGAAATAAAGTAACACCTCGTGTTTTCTGAACAGAAGTAGAAGGAATTATTCAATCAATGCCGAGGTTAATAGAAAGTCAGACTTTGGAGGAGATCTTCTCGTACTTTGAATGGGACTGGCAACCTGACGGTGATTATAGTCGGAACCCCAAGTTCAGAATTCAGCAATCTGTACGCGGGTATCAAATGCTGAACGCAGTAAAATAAACGAGCCTCATTACCCCTCACTCCAAAACAGCATGATACGGCAGTACTGAGTAAGATGAGTACGTAGAGGTTGCTAAAATTTTGGGACTGTTCTAGGTTAGCAAGATCGCAAGGAACTAGGGTGGCGACCTGTACCTACAATGCTTGCACATTGTGATCATGAATGCAAGAAGGATAAGGCATGACGTCATTGGGCGCGCTGAGACGAGGAGACATTGCCCATTCAAGCCCGTCTATGACACTGGAGAAGAGCTCTTCCTTCGTACCGCAGTAGATAATCGACGGCGTCGCAATTCTCGTCGACACGAATTTGGCCATGAACATCAACTCATTCGAATAACTGACAACATCAGTCGGACGTTACGGTTTATGAGATATGGATCAATGCCGGTTTTCACAATATTCATCGCCTACACACAGACATTTAGCTGACGAGGGCCAAATCAAATCGTTTTATATGAGTTTGGAGATGGTCTACAGAGAAGACCATACAGTCTTTAAGGCCGTCATGAGAGATTTTAACGCAAAGACTGGACACAGAAAAACACCTGAAGAATGTCAGATCGAAACCCACGGTTACGAATGGAACGAGCTTGAATGGCTGTCTTAGTTTTATCATGACGACCAAGACCATCCGTGGTAACTCGTATTTCCAAAATTCCCATCCTCAATGCTAAATATGGGAGTCTGCTAATGGAGAGAATCGCAATAAAATAGACCATATCATTGTAATTCTAAGGTTTTGCCTAACTGATCTCGCTGTTATTCCAGAATTTTGCACGAGATCAGACTATCACGTTCTTCGAGCAAGATTTCATTTTTCCCACAATGGAAGAAAAACGGCTAAGTTTAAAATACGGAATCATAAAACAGCGATTGATCTCGATTTACTCAGTCTTTAGTTGGCCCTTGAAAAAATAACGTTATTTATGACATCGATGGCAAATACCATGCGACAACGGCAACCTCCAGCCCACTTGCAAACTTGCAAAACACGGCAGAAAAGCGATAAAAAGGGTGTTAAAAAGAGAAGAGCAGCTGTTGTAGGCAAAGTTGCAAAGGATGGAAAAAGCATTCGCTAAGCCCGCTAAGGCTTCACTAATTACACGGCCAAGAAGATAGCACTACAACACCAAAGCGGAACAGTTACAGATTTCAGAAGGAAATAGGAGAAAATCATTTACGACTTCCACTTGGATCTTTTCAATAGCCATGTGTTCCTGCCCACATTTGAAATAAGGGAGGACCGATACATCGTCCCGCCGGCTCCTCTTTCAGAAAAACGACATGTTATTTCGTTGGCGAAGAAATGAGAAGCACATGTTCAAGAGAGGACAAGAGCTGAACACCTGAGGAACCTTCCGCTAGTCGTCATCAACACACTGGCTCAACTGCTCAGATTTTACCTATCAGAATGTCAGGATCCCATTCAATTAAAGAAGAAGACTGTGCTATTCTTCAAATAGAGAGTGACCTCTGCCATATCAGCACCTATCGCTCAATCCACTTTCTGTCTATCGTCTATAAACTCTCTATTTCAGTTATTATTCTTAAACAGAATTGATAGGACACTCGACAAAAGTCAGCGATGAAAGCAAACAGGGCTTCAAAAAACATTAATTACAACAGACCACATCCACACGACAACGAAATTCACTGACGTATGAGATTTCAAGACACCGCTCCGTCTTTTGTTCATCGACTTAAATAAAACTACCGACTCAGTTAAGTTAGAAGCAATCATGGAACCTCTGGATAGCTAGGGAGCCCTTATTCTTCACATGGAGATTCTTTCTGAGCTATATCAGAACTTTACAGCCAGAATTTTACAGAACGCCATTCTGTAACGATATCAACTTCTACGCAAAAAGAAAGGTTCGACACGGTGATACGATCTTCGGCAAAACTGTTCAAAACTACCCTTGAGAACGTCATGAGAAAATTGGGTAGCGCAGGATTGAAAGGTTGTTATAACGAGAAGCATTATCCACTCTGAGCCAATTCTTGCTTACTTTATCAACGCTTGTGGAAAGATTGTTCTTCGACTAAACTCATGAAAACAATGTTCGTCAGCAGCGGATCTGTTTCTTATGATCCACTAACGCTCAAAGGGATGAACATCTTCAAATGATCCAAGAACTATATCTCGTCGAGCAAGATGAAGCAAACGATTTCAGGAGCTTTCAAGAGCATCGAGGATATGGTGTTGAGGACAAAGAACACCGGACTTCATACCAACGTTTTCACTCCTCGATACTCGTTGCCGTAACGTTAATACTGTTAACGTATGTGCCAGTAACCTGCCCGCTACGTGGGCATGATACAATAACACATAGCATCATAGGATGAGCAGCCGAAATGACTACACTAGGAGTACCCCGCATCACACGAGTGAGAGAAGCTCCAACACACGTTAATGATCAAAAAACGAAGACGCCGAAATTTCGAAGATAAGGTGGGCAGGAGATGTGATGCGTATGAACGACAACCAATGGACAACAGCTGTTAGCGACCGGATTCCTTGGAATATCAAACGCACAGCAAGAAAGGCCACCGACTTAATGGTCAGAGTTCTTCGCGAAAGGCTAGAAGTAAGATGCGAACGCTCAAAAAGTCTCTAGAGCGAGAAGAACCTAATAGGTTACTCTGGCACGCGACAGGGAAAAATAGAAGATTTACTGGAACCCTTTCGAGTCACTCGACGATCAACGCGACGAAGAGTGATGAACGACTGCAGGTATTCGTTTGTTTATCGAGAAGGGAAATATGTACGACCAAAGCGAAAATAGCAGATGTATAGAAACTTTTTGTAGCTACTGAAAGCTCGTATTATAGAAAACATTCTTCATAAATATGAAATGTTCTGCATCCATTCATACTATATAAGCTTTTGCACTGTTTCCAAATGCACTTTCTTTAAAAGCCTTTATAAAAACTATTCCATCGCTTTCACTTGAACTTTATTAGCCTTTGTGTCGCCTTTCAGATGAACCTTCCGTAAGCGTAGCTGCGGTCTTCCACACGTACTTTTTCTATAAACTATTGTAAAGACTTCACAAACTTTCTGCGCATGTAGCTCTATCAGATTGTGCTATCTGAGAAACTATTAGAACATCACTTTAAGCGCTGCCTCTAGCTCCCTCTATCAAAGCCCACCCACTACAAAAGGAATATAAGCCGCCCATCATTAGCTTTCTTAATGTTCGGGGTGCTCGTAGTGTTTGCCCAGTTCGTTGAATTCATTCAGTTCGTCCATATACATTGCTACCCTGTTCTTGTTATTATTGTTAGGAGAACAATAAAAGTTCTAACCCAGTATCTCAGGGTGTTCGACTCAGTGAATTATACACAGATGACCCGCGTGGCAGTTACAAAGACTGATATTCTCAACTACTTCTTATTCATAGAAAGTTGCGAACGCCACAACAAACTGGTGCATTGGCCGTGAATCGAATCCGGGTCGCCCACGTGGCTGGTGAGCATTCTACCACTGAGCCACCGATTCACCAGTTTGTTATGAGGTTCATAACTTCATACGGATATCAATAAGTTGGGAATATTAATCTTTGTAACTGTAACGCGGGACTTCTGTGTGTAAGTCACTGAGTCGAACGCCTTGATACTCTGGGTTATAACTTTTATGACTGCAGTAATAATAATAACAGTGCAGTAACAGGGAAGCGAAGTATATGGACGAATTGAACGAAATGGACGAACTCGAAGAAAACTGCGAACACTCCGAACACTAGGAAAGGTAACCTCTTGGCTGCTTATATTCCTTTTGTTAGGTGGGGCTTGGACAGAGTGAACTAGGGACAACCATAATGTTGCTGAGATATTTGCAAAACTCCGGACAGCAAGTGTCTATGTAAGGAAACGAACACGCTATTGTCCTATCCGGGGAGTAACGCGTTCACCACCACAGACAACACCTGCGGTCCAGAGTTTTGCAAAAATCTCAGCAACGTTGTGGTTGTATTTCGCTTAGTACCCTGCTGTGAAAATTGTAGTGAGCAGAAAATAAAAGGTAAAACATTGAACTAGAGACAGTTCTTAGAGAGAGGTTCTAAAAGTTTCTCGGTTGGTACAATCTGATAGAGCTACATGCACAGAAAGTTCGTGAAATCAATACAATGGTTTATACAGAAAGTACATTTGAAAGTACGCAGCTGCTCGTACGGAGGATTCATGAAAGGCGGCACAAAGGCTTATGCAAAAAGTTTGTGTGAAAGCGATGGAATGGCTTGTATAAAGGCTTTTAAGGAAAGTGCCTTTCGAAGCGGTACAAAGGCCTATACAGTATGAAAGGATATAGAACATTTCATATTTATGAAGAATGTTCTATATATATATA
>UYYA01004935.1:0-51894 GCA_900624975.1 Angiostrongylus costaricensis
CTCGCGTTTGCTCAACAAAAATACGAAGAATTACTTGATCAATGCCGAGGTTAATAGAAAGTCGGTCGTGGGAGTTACATAATCATGTGCTTTAGAAGAGCTTAAACGATGGAGAATTTCAAGTGAAATCCCATCTTCCATTGCCTTCCAAGGTTGCCGAGTACGGAGTGATTTTGATTAAGCCAAATAGTTAAATTACTTAGAGATCTTTTGTGCTTAGCTCCAAAGAATGTACATTCTTCATCATAGTTTCTTTAACTTAAAGAAAAATCTGTGTTAGTTTTTCCTCACATATTTATAAGAAGCACAAATCTGTTAATGCATTTCACTGGAAGTTTTAAAGAATAACATAATAAGACTTTTTCATACGACGCAATTGCACCCTATGAATGGCCAGTACAAACTTATCCGCTAATCGTAAAGTTCAAATATAGCCATTCTTTAGCATTTCTGACATTGGCGTTGACAAGTAAATAGAAACAGAAATTAGGAACCAAAAGTGGTAAGAAAAAGGAGATTTCAGAAAATAGTTGGAAAAGAAACCGACGTCTGAGCAAGCCGTTCCATAGAACTAGATAAGTTCTAAGAATTATTAACATAAATATGCTCAATATCAAGGTCGTTTTGGGAACAAAAAAAGAAGTGGTAGCTAAGAACTAGGTATAAGTTAAACTCTTCTGTGAGTGACCACCTCATTTTAACGGTTTCCAAGCTTGTCGGGGAGGAATTCTTCTGTGTGTTCAACTGTAATGTAGAACAAGGTCATACAAGCCAAAAAGTGACACGTCCATACGGAATCACACCTAGGAATAAATCTCCTATACAGTTTAGCTTACGCAACTACTTTTTGGTTGTCCTCTCACTGTGCATGGGAGGAATAGAAAATATTTTTACTTTAGAAACTCGAGGGAAAAATAGAAACAAATGATATTCAATAATCCACGGCTTCCATCACTTCGATAATCATATCCATCATTCATTCATGTCATACACGTCATTCAGGAAACATGCATATTTCACACTAGCAGTTTTTTTCTTCAAAGTGCCACACGCCATCCAAATGATGGAGGAAAAATATACAGCGCTTTTCCTTGACGAACGGAGTCGTGCAACTGAAGAGAGTACCGTAAACTTCCATCGGCAATTTTCAACTGATAAACGACCTTTAATTAATCGAAAAGTAGCACATTCGCAGATTGGCAAGATTTCAGCAAATTGCTTGCTGCTGGAGGGCTTCTCTTAAATGATCTAATACTGCAAAGACGAACGAAACTTTCCTAGCGGAAAAAACCCGTTTCACGTTAGCCGAAATCACCAAGCTTATGTCGTCGACTTTCATCGACAGAACAAACGCTTTACGCCAATTCAAACAGAAGCGTTCATGGAATGATTGGATTTACGGATTCGAACACCTCTACTGAGTACACAAACTTTCAATACTCTGCATTTTAGAAGAATTTCTGGAAGATAGGCTGATTTTGTATTTTAGCTTAGAAGAGCCCATGAGTAATGGTAAATTGTAAGTTCCAGACTCCACGTTCTTGTTTAAACTGTTGAAAGAAGAAATAATAACGAACATTTTATCCAAAATAATCTTTGCTTTCATTTTTATAACCTTTCGTTAAATATAATGCAAATCATAGCACTTTTCGATTTGATTTGTTGAATTAAATGTACGACAAGGAAGGAATATGAGTGAAAAAGACCAATTGTGAACGAAGCTGACTCAAAGTGCTCCGAGTGAGTTTTTGGTGGAATGGGGCAACCATAAGATAAACTAGACGAATTTCGTGAAAATGGATCAAGAGTTCCCATTGAATGAGACTGGCAGGACTAGTAGGATAAGCGAAGCAACAACCCAACGCAATAACATGGCCACCGAGCGCTATGTGGCGTCGTCGCAGGCGTGCGTCTGTTTAAATCGTCTGTTTCCGAATCGGTGACAAAAAACACAAAAAGGCTATCTTTACCCCTTCAGTTACCAAAAACAGAGCCTTGAATGCAGAATGCACTTTCTTTGTGAAGGCACAGACATTGAAGTGAAATTCTTACAGTGAATGACGATTCAGTGCTCGTAGTGAATGAATACTGAGTACTAAAGTACAAGGATAGCGAATACACAACAAATTTCCGGAAAGGAAATCATCACGGATTTATTCCTGCAAAATCTGAGATGCAATGAAGAGCATGGAGGAAGGCGCGGAGATCTCCAAATTTTCAAATCATAAATTCTTCAAGGTCGGTGATCGAAGAGATTTTACAAACCACCACGATTCACCTGTTTACAATCAACTTCTTCAAAAAGCCACTTTCCTATCGATAACGTCGAATAGACGGAGACCGATCTTATCGATTACAAAATTCATTCGACAACGTCAAAGCGAGTGATATTTTATGAGGGTTTGCCCACAAAAGAGCACAAAATTCTACACAAAGGCTTTAGTTGACTGCTACTACAGTGCATGTAATTTTTTTAATCGATTCATCGCTCTAACTATAGAAAAAGTGTGAAGATTATGGAAACCTGTGCAGATAACCGTAATGATGCTGAGATATTTAGAAAACTCCGGAGCGCAGACACCATCCGTTTACATAGTCCCTTGCCATTAAAAAAGAGTAGGCAGTAAATAAAAATTGACGATCGTGTAGATATTTAGAAGAAATGAGTATAGATAACGTTTTTGTTTCAAAAGTCACATACCACGTGCGGTGAATGAGCACAGAAAGCAACATGACCAAGAAACTGAGGAAGCGTTCTGGCTTCTTAGAAAAGTTACCGTGACAAGGCATACAAAACCTAGACTGTGCTCGTTGTTTTAATCCAATAATCATTCTAGAGCTTTGTTATCAAGCTGAGGTGTAGGTTGGAACATCAACCATGTTCAGTGGCCAAGCTGAACAACGGCGACTAGGCAACCCTCCAAAAAGAGCTCGTTCTTCAGAGGAAAATATGTTCAGAGCAAAGTGCAAATCTGCAAGTTGCGAAATGTGTAGAGTTGACAACAGACGATTGTGTAACCGGAGCTGCGAATAGTTTGCGAATCAAGTAATGAGACTCACCCACGTCGCCATAATTGAACAGACCACCGTCATGGATGATAATCTCAAGAAAACCTGTTGCGATACCCATCACTTGTGTGCATTTACGCAATGTCATATGTCAAGCACATAACATCAAAACGATTCAATGACAAATAAAGTAAGAAAGAAATTCGCGAATAGAAACAAATTATCATGTGTTTGTATTATATTGAACAATGGTCTGCCGTTTTGGTTCAGTAAACAGTAATGTTGACAAAGTTATAACAGCGCTCACTAATGCAAGGTAGTCAAGCTGAAATGATTTGGAAGCCGGTGGGGAAAACAGTGAATACAAAGAAATTCCATTTTAGTTCAAGTGACCAGCTGTTTGAACGTCAGTTCTAACAGATTTGAAATGAATGTGACTGTTGGAACAGATGATGGTGGAATTGATGGTGCAATTGATGGAAGAATAGCAAAATTTGAAGATCGCGATTGTACTGTTGAAGAAGGAATCGGTCGAGAAGTAGAGGGACAAGGAAGAGGAACAGCAAAAGCATATTATGCACTTACAAATCCGACTGCTAGCCATTCTTCGGATCTCATAGCATGGAAAAGGAACCATGTAAACAAACATTTGTTTGTAAATTCTTTCTAGAAAGAAGTCAGAAATATTTATTCCAGACATACGTGACTTCAGTGCGTCTCCTTTCTCAGCAAATTTTCAATAGAACACAGTCGAAAATCCAAAGCTGTCCATCATAAGTAAGCTACTAAACTCTTCCTCCATATTTTTTGACATCTGTTTGAGACAAAAACGATGCACTTTCCGACGAAGCCTTCACAATAAAAATTTAAGATGCGCAGGAAGCCCTAATTACATCACACACCAGTACAAAATACTTGAATCACTGGCGTGGAATGCTTTCGGAGCATAGTGTCGACGAGAGCGGATGTTGGAAACAAAATTATAGGTCTTCACTAGACTTTCTGCACAAGTCTTCTGTTCACAATGCTTTAGGCGAAAATGTAGATATACTTCTAGCGTTTGTACTGCGACGATTTTGAAGAGTTTCATGGGCACTTTCATAGTAGATATGAAGCTGTTTCATTGAAAACAGATTTTGAGATAGCTTTTATATAAGGCGAAAGCTCTTGCTGCAGGATTTGGTCGAATCAACATGGGGCGCATCAACTACATATACTAAAGAATCAGACGTATGAGCAAGCTTCTATGAGATGAGGAAGAGAACGAATGAGTTCAACGCTTAACTTTCAGAAGTGTGAGCTACCTATGATCAAGGTATCGCCAGAAAACAGTGGTGGAAAGGAGTCACAATGTAATCACTTCTATTTACCGCCTATTGTTTTTCGTAGCAGGGTAGGAGGTGAATTATTAACACAACAGCGCTAAAAGCTGGAAAGAATCGTCCCAAAAGTGTTATCTTCTTCAACACACTTGGGGGAGTGGAAATCAGAGAAAAATTCTGCTGCTTGAGAGTGAAGTTCATTAGCCGGTGACCACTTGAACTGCACAATGATTAACACGACTTCAGGTTAAAACAGATTTGATTTTTGTGGAATCAGATGAAGATGATTGGAGATGAGGTGACCTCAGTACTATTTTCATTTCCCATGTTAAAATAAGAAACTTTATTGATTGGATTTATGACCAACTATTATGTTGTAAAAAAAACATTTGTTAAGTGATTAACAGGTTGTAAGTTTAAGAAAAGGAACGCTTCAAAGTCTGATTACATACCATATCACACTGGAGTGATGTGAACACACGACACCGCTCGTTTCCGATATCGTTATTGCTTGATGTCGTCTTTAAGCATTTAACACCTTCTTTTACAAACATGAAAGGCAAAAAGGAACGTTTGAGAAAAAAATTCTCAAATAATCTTTTTGAACGGCTCCGATTTCAATAAAGATCGACTTGCCAATCGCCCTCGCTAATTTTCCCTCCTCGATTTTTTCGAGAAAAAAATTCCGGGACCATAAACCTCAAAATTGGAGTTGTCGAATTTTTGATAAAGAATTCGTAGAACACCAAGTAAAGATTGAATTAGGAGTACTATTTCATCAGTCCTGCTTTTTTGCAGGAATGGAATGAGAAATGTGGGAAGTAGTGATGCGAAATCTCACCAGCGCTTTATTCATCACGAAGCCCGGCTAAGACTAAACCGATACCCGGTTCCACCACCGTCTACATATCAAACTAGTCCCATGTTGGTAAATATCCCTCTGATCTGCAACGGCAACGGCTGCAGGGGTGATGACAGCCTGAAGAAGGCATCGGTTAGGCTGACCTCGGGAGCGCAGCGAACCACAATGGTTAGACTAGCAAATCCCCGAAGAATAGAATTTTCCAGAACGATCAGTGAAGACGGGCCAACCAAGTATTCAAGTAAGTAATGATGAGAAATGAGAAATAGTGGTGTCCACATAAATTCCACAACAGTGATTTTAATAAGCATTAGTTCTTTCTATTAAGCCGATGGCCGATGAAGGCTAGATATGACTTGGCTTGCTATTATTTCTGCAGGAAGATAATCATTGCTCAGCGTTTTAATGAAACTTAATCAAGTGTGTAGGTAGTTCGAATGACGTCGAACATTGGAACGACAGCAGCGCTCTGATTGTTTTTATTCTTACTAAATGTCCTTCTTATTGGTCTGACACGGGGTTGTGAACAGCTAATTGCTAATCTCCAAGGCCAAGGGGCATATCTGCGAATTCCGTAAAGCCGCTGTTGTTTTCTAAGCATTGACAGAACCAACCACCCGCATATGTTGTTCATTTGTGATGATGCTGCTTTCTTATGAAACAATATTACATCGAGTAAAAATGGAAAATATAAAGTGCCTAGTGGGAACACTATGCATTCAACTCCATTCATACCACCGTTGATGTGGTTGAATAAATATCTGACTCTTACGGTAACTTACCGAAACTATCAATGCATAAAGTTAGTATTTCGCCATCGCGCATTACACCGCCAAGAAGAACACTACCAGAAAACTGTATCCATCAGTAAAATGTGTAAAATGTGAAAAGTTCTTTGATAGCATCATTACTGGAAATTTATCCAGACATGTCGGATCATTTTCGTCTGTATTATTGCAACAGAAATTGGAGATTAAAAAACCCATCCTCCGATTGTCTGCTTGTATATTATTTTATTCAATAGGATTGATTTGCATGCAAATAGAAACACTTAATGATTTCGTCTCTCTCCTTTGTGGTGAACGCGCCGCCTAGACATTCAATGGGTCGCCCACGCGATTGCGGCACATTTCTCACATCGGTGAAAGATGTGGAATTTTTTAGCATTTCCTATAGCTGCTTAATGACTAAAGCATAGATTGGCGGTTGCTTCATTATAGGTGAAGTCGCCACAAATCTTGCAATTTTTATATTAATGACGAATTCTACCATTAGCACGATGTCGTTCACTAGACCATCCGCTGAATTGGGAGTGAGCGCCATGTTCTGAAAGAGAAACATCTCAGAATCTTACTCATAGTTGTGTAAAGAATAGCAAAAAACGTTAGTACACTCGATCGGTTTGAAAAATCGGAGAACTATAAGAGATCCCAGGAACGACTTTCTCTTAACCTCGGCATTGGAATATGACTGCGTCGTTTTCTTGTTCAGCAATCGCGAGGTTTTTAAACAGCATACATTTACTTCCATAAAAAAACACAATACAACACAACAGTAGCTGACGTTTCGGCAGTATCGCCTTCTTCAGAGTCTGGAAGGGTATACTGATATGCAATCTACAAGGCCAAACGCTTCAATACCACTTACAAAAAGACGAAAAACTCTCTGTTAATTACACGATCAACAGCTTCTCGAAAAAACCCACCGCTTTTTAAGAGAATCATCGCCACTAATCTTTATATGATCACTGTTAATAAGATGAATGTCTACAGATAAATTAAAAATGACTGGTTTGTCCAGACGAAAATACTAAACTGGAAAGGAGACATGAGAAGAAATGCTAAAAAAAATAAATCCTGGTCAAAACTACAGTCGAAGCACAAATCAATTTCATTCATAATTTGCCGAATCAGTAAGCTTTGTTTTCTTTCTCAGGGTCGTAGTATATACGCATAAGCGTGTTACCATTGGGCCTGATCAGTGTGGATTGAAGCCTTGCACCTTAGCAGTAGGTTTCTCCTAAGACGATAGTATTTGCTGTTCTAAAGGGTAGCCCTTCTGATCCGGTCTTCATAGGAAGATAACAGGCTCTGGCGACGAAAGAGGAAGTCTGAGTATTATTAAGGTTTAAGAATATACCCATGGTCTTTAAACGATCTCATTAATGATTTATTGACAGGGTCACAAAGGGATAACAGAAAACGAGGAGGATAAGTTGATGAGGAGTACATTTCCGTGAATTCTAAAAGAGTCTAAACGACCTCAGTTCAAGCCTTCAACTAGTTGCCCATGGATTTGTCATTGAATGGAGCCAAAGTCGAACCCAAATCGCACACCGTTATGGATGAAAATTACCGGACAACGAAATCATTGAGGAAGAAGTGCAGGCAAAGGCAGAAAATCTGAGTGTAGGTCATCTTACTACCTAACTATGTAAAAATTAATCTGAAAACAACTGGAGATGCTTTCCATATGAGACTTCTTTTCGACGATTTTCGCCACATATTTTTTTTCATTTATAAATGACTCCTGTCTTCACGTCTACTGTATGGATCCCAGCACTTCTCACATTCAATTCGTTTCCTTGTATCCATTGTCCACGAAGATCTTCCAAGTTTTACGTGCGCCTCGGTTGCTGCTTGAGGATTTCTATTTCATTTTGAATGTCGTAGAATGCTGGTCGAGCAATTCTCCCTGGAGTCCTGAGATAGCCGGGCTGGGGCGCTCCCAATTGGATCTCAATGATTGATTTTTCCCAGACAAGTCATATACCAATTTCCCGACAGCGGAGAGGTGAGAGACTTGGTTGGCCTGGAGCGGAATCGACATAGCACTATGCTCGAAATGACGGACATCACTACCACTGTGCTATTCTCTCCCTTTATTCGGATATTTCGGATCACTACTGATTTTCTGTTGAAAATATTGTACTAAAAGTTGAAGGGCGTTTAAGAAAAGTGAACTAACAAGCTCTAATATTTTTCGAGCATTGCCCTATATGCGGCGACACTAGTTGACATTTTAAATAAAATCTCTGTAATGATTTTTTCTCAATCCATTGTGGGAAGTGTGCAGCAAAAACATTGAACAGTCCACCCCCGTAATTGGGGCGCATCCACATTGATAGCTAAACTGGAATTCGCAGTTCATCTTATAACTGAATTGTAACCAAAGCCTAAAAATGCTCAAATGACTTATTAACTACTGAAATATCTGTGGAGTCTTCAAAAATCATTGGAAATGTCTCGTTTTTTGTTGTTTACAGGCTTTATTATAGACGAATTCGACCCTTCTCATGATGTCTTCAACTGGATCATCAGTGAATCGGAAACAACAGCCATATTCTGAAACGGAAACGTGGAATAATGGCACACAGAAATGCGTAGAGAACAGCAACAGAATGATAGTACGCATGATCGCGAATATCTGGAAAAGTACAAGGAAGTCATCGCCATCGTTTCTTAAGTGATCAGGGACAATCAGATGAGCGTCTACAGATCAAAGAGTAGTGATTCGTCTACGTTTGTAGGAAGTAAACAATAGAATAGAATAAAAACGTTGAAAGAAAATAACCAGTAACTCCCACGACCGACTTTCTATTAACCTCGGTATTGATCAAGTATCCACGTATTCTTGTTGAGCAAACGCGAGGCGTTATTTTGCTTTATTCACGAATAAGCTGACTTTTCGGAGGATTTCGCCTTCCTCAGAGCCAGGAAAGGTCAAGTTGACAGCAATCTATTCGGCCAAACACCTCCATAACCAAACAAAGAAAACGCTAAACCAAGATTTCAATCACATTTAGCACAGCTCTGCACACTCACCACTTTCTATGAGGCTTCCACTGAGTATGTCGCGTGGAGACCAACCGCATAGAATTCACATGGAAGCGTAATGTACTGCTTTCATCAGAATAACAGGCTTATATACTGCTCTATATGACGCGTGATAATGAGGCATTCTTCCATGTGGTTCATTTTCGGATTTCTGGAATTAATCCAGAACGCCTCAAGAGTTTTGCGCGCTTGTGTTCTCGATTCCTGTGCGAGGACCCTGGCACGCACTTCAAAGCCCTCCACGTTATGTCTCTGGGGCCTATCCGTCCCTAGTGAGGTATTTGGTTTATGTTTTCCGGCTAGATGTTCTTTTAAGCGGATACAGAGGGGTCTGCCCGTTTCGCCAATGTATTCGTCTCCGCACACCTTACAGGAGATCAGATAAACTGTACCCGAGCTCATGCAATCACCGTCTCTACCATTAGGGCAAATTATGCAATTTTGCGTTGAACATAGACGGTTGTATAGGCGGCTACGAACTAGCTGGCGCCTAAGATTACTCGGTGCCATTCCAACGTTTACCGAATTCTCCAGACCCACCCTTGTTAAGCAGCGTTTTATAGCTGCACTTACATCATTTGAGATGAAGGGTAGGATAAACGAGGCCTTTCTACCGCTAGAGTTGTCGTTTGGGGGCCTAGGATTTTTCCTACACCTATCCCGAGCTACAGTTTCGTAGCCATTAGCGATGGCTATTTACCGCGCCAAGCTCCGGGACTCCTCTCTCTGCTCTCTTCCCGTGCACACGGTGGTTGCTGTTCTAAACATGTTTCTTACAAGCGCTCTTTTCGTGTGAGAGGTGTGCGAGGAGAGGTAACGAACCAAGACGTTTTTACTGCTTGGCTTTCGGTACCACTTCGTAATATAGCCATTTTCTGACACGCTAATTTGGACGCTCAGGAATGGAAGCCAGTTTTCTTTCGCTTTCTCTTGGGTGAACTTGATATAATCTGACTGTTCGTCCAACAACTCGAAACATTTGTCAATCTGCTCTTGTGTTGAGCAAATGACAAAGCAGTCATCTATGTACCTACAATGGATTAATGGCCCAAGATTGGTTACTGGTTCTTCCATATTAGACATAAATGTAATGGCAAGGTTCGATGCCAGTCACTGTCCCATTGCCAACCCACTAATTTGAGAGTAGTATAGAGAACTTTTCTCAGGAAAAGTTCTCTATCTTCCTAGACAATAGTATTTGATGTCCATATATGGCCGCCTCGCAGACGCACATCGAACACCGCAATGTAACTTTTGTAATCTTCTCGATCAGTTACGTTCAATGTTTCAGGCACAATAGCCATTCAGGTTTGACTTCAGTAGCATACCGACGATGGCTTATTCGAAGGAGGCGTAACAGTGGAACAGTTTACTACTTCCTTGCAAAACAACGAAGCTAATGACGTTTGATGTTTCCGGCAGTTAGGTACAGTCTACTGCGGTCCAGGATCAACAATCCAGATTAACTGCGGTTGCATACGCTCGCGGCTCCCGCAGCCGATATAAGCCAGGTGCCTTCGAAGGCGGAGACATGCCATCACTCACCTTACCCCCGATCGGTAGCGCGGATAATCCGCTCCTCACAACATCATCCTCAATCACCTCAACTCATTCTTAGTCATACTCATTCATTCTTATTCAATCACATTCATTCACACGTTCACATTCATCCTTCAGTAATCAGCAGATTATTGTATCTTGTTTCTTAGCTTAGTGGCGTTTAAGTGGTGTGTGCTTCCATATGCGTTCTGCTTGCAACGCCAAAGGTAGCATGTACCATTCATTCCACAATGTAGTACAATGCCGCCGAGCGGCCAACTTATGCTATGTATTCTGTTGAACAGCTATAGGCTTATCAGTTTCAGCCATTATCATACTGGCCCTAGACTCTTAGGTAATGGTGGCACCCATCGATGCTCAAAGTTCACGTTGCTGACATAACGTTGTCCACGACCGCCTGACTGTGCTCCGTAAATGGCTCATCACGTACTGTCCTCATCGATCCGCTAAAATGCACCTCATCGCCGTAATGTTGAAACCTTAGCTCAGCCGAAGCTCGGCTAGGCTGTAACACGCTCCTCCCCAGCCTACTGTCTCCCTCTCCACGGCATACAGTCTCCCTTCTCCGCCATCAGCATACTGTCTCCCTCAGCCGCCGCGGATAGACGCGGCGCGGCATCGCTCACGGGTAACCAACGGTTGCTTCTTTGTAATCATTCATTATTATTGTTAATATTGTATTAATGCTATAATAATGTTTGAATGGCATTGTCTCGTTGTTAGCCTCACTTCACTGTAAGCATTAGCACCTCAGAGCCTTAACTCGCTTCATTCCTCTACCATTACTTCTCTATCGTTACTACTATGCTATTAATGTTGTATTTATGTATTGACCCGCGTGGCTAATATTCTGCATCAATACCGAGCCGCTACACTTCGCCGCTAACTATTTCGTTACAAGTAGTACTTTCCGGACCATCTGAAGATTGGGCAGTTTAGGCAATTTCCTAAGAGTTTCATCAACTGCTGAATCGAGAAGCTATACATGTTTAATGTTAGTGCTGTACAAAGAACTCGCGGATACCTTGCATAGCGAAGTCATTAGACACGTTTGTATGAAGTGCGGTAACGTCGAAAGACTCCATCACATACGCGCTGTTCGGAGGCGCAGTGCGTAGACGATCCAGAAATATCTAGGTATTTGTGAGGTGAGCTGGAATGCGTTTTAATAACTGGGTAAATATTAAGGTTAAAAACCACGTTATCCTATCAATCGGTCCGTATACACAGCTTATGATATGTCTAACCTTAAGCAATGATGGATCGGTAGACACGAGATCATCGCTGGATACTAACTTTTGGGTTTTGATAAGTAAGTAGAGGACTGGACATGTTGATAATTCAACTTTTAGTTGAGAGATAACTGCTGGTTTTAAACCAGCAGTTCTTGCCATTTTGACTCATTCGTGGTCCAATTTTTGGTATTTACTTTTAAACTCTTTCTCAGATGATGGAGATAAAGTGAAGCATATTCAAGATGTGTTTTATTATCTCAACATTTAACTGATGGGGAATTACGGCAAACTCTCCACCCTTATCACTAAGGGATAGTCTTATATTTTTCAACTTTATCAGCTCTCGTACCTCTTGAATACCACGTTTTTGCACTTCAGTGAGGTTTGAACTGTATCTTTTCGCGCGATATTGATTAAGGAGTTTAGGAGTTTCATTCGTAAACATCCGAAATTTAACAAACTTCATTATCGGGCTCTTGTTGTCTAAAGAACGGCTGAGGAAATGGTGAAATGAATTGCGTTTCATCTCTAACTTTTTTTGCGGACTCTATCTTGAAGTTCATGTAAACTACATGCGAACCTACGCAAGGTTATCACAGAAGTGGGTTCAAACGGTGAGGAACCCCTCGGCCACCACACTCTTCCCATTTTCCGAGCTTATTCATAGGAAACTGTGAAGAAAAAGAATTATGCATTAACAAATGAATGAGGTGGATACTTCAATGGGCGCTGAAAATCTCGA
Organism: Angiostrongylus costaricensis; assembly: GCA_900624975.1. Classification (NCBI taxonomy): domain Eukaryota; kingdom Metazoa; phylum Nematoda; class Chromadorea; order Rhabditida; family Metastrongylidae; genus Angiostrongylus; species Angiostrongylus costaricensis. The sequence goes on from UYYA01004935.1 coordinate 12,567, forward strand.
CTGCATCAGCTTGAGCAATACAACGCATGGCGATAATTTTGAAAAACAATGCAAAACTGCAAAGTGGGAAGATAATGTATTGACAACTTTTTTCCAATTATATGGGGCGTTCTCTTATTTTTTTTCGAAATTCGGTATTAATTCATCAAAACTGCACTGAAATTAACGATAAGGGACAAGAAGCAAAGATTCGTAGCACTGATTTATAGGCAAAGCGGAAACGAAAGAAGAAAAGATCTGAGAAGAGAAGGGAAGAGAGCTGAGGAGTATAACGTGGGAAAGCAGGAGGCACAGTGACAATCAAAGAAAAAAGCGAAACGATGAAAGAATAGAAAAAGAAAAAAAGCGAGCAAGGAGTAAAGGAAAAGTGTAGAGAATAGAAGATACTTACTTTCTTGGATAATTGGACGGCTCGTCCTCACTAGTTGTGAGGACCCCAGCAAAACCTCCATTTGTCGGAGTTTTGCTTTTCCATCCATTGTGGTTCCCTTGAGTCCCGAAGTCAGCCAGGCCAAAGTCTGCCAGGTCGTTATCACCACAGGCAGTCGCCACCCTAATGGATCAAAGGGAGGCTTACTACCAAGCGACTAGCTTGATACCAAGGCGATGGTGGATCTTGGTATAGGTTACTCATAGTTAACCTTCCTGATAGAAAATCCGGACTCTTCAGCTTGAGAGAACCTGCCAGGGAGATGGATCCCCACACTGTATATTGCAAGCCGACACCCAGGAAGACATTTCAGCCACGATGAGGTGATGAACCATTGGGAGAAATGGAAGATAAGGGATTATTAACGTAGAATAGATAATGAAAATAGGTGAATGTAAAGCATAAAAATGGATTTAAAACCGAAGGAAAGAGTAAGAAACGTTATGTCGTGAAATGAGAGCGACAATGTAAAGGAATAAAAACAAGGAAGGAAAACCTAAGAATGAGTTTTTATACCTCTTATCAAAATAATCAACTGATTTATTGAGTTCTCACTGAATGTGAAATGAATAAATGCAAACTGTTCATCTAAAACGGCCACGAAAGCTTCCAAGAAGGAAAAAAAATAAACAAACAAGCGACGACAGTGCTGCGGTCGCGCCCCACTGGGTTTTCTCGAATTTCGGGTGGAATTTGATCTCCAGGATAGCCAGAGAAACCTAAAACTCGTCGAGAGGCGGAACATCATTCGTTTCTAGGCTAACAAACAGACACTAGAATTGGTCGCTTTCTTAACGCTGTTCTGCAATTTCTCCATTTGTGTTTATATGAAAATAGCTACGAAGATGAACGATAGGTAACAGCTTCATCGCTCACTTCATTTTCATCAGTGCAATTATGCTTCTCGTCGCTTTTTAGTTACAGACAACTCAATAAAATATCCGAGAAAGACAAGAGTATAACCCAGATCCTTGATAAACCCAGAAGCAAAAATAGAAAAGAAAGGAATATCAAGACGATAAATGACTCCAGCTGAGCAACAAAAATATGAATAACGAATGTGAATGGTCTCGAAGACTCATGGGAACATGGGAAAAGCGGACTTCTCCAAATTTTTGAATACCTTAGTAGAATTTGCGCCATGCTATTTAACTCTTTAGGAATATCTCCCACTTTTTTAGATAAAGGTTTGACAACAGACCTCCGAATCGTCACCACTCGAACTTATCTATCAGCGTTTCGAACGCGGGATTCCTTAGGAACGAATGAATGTACTTCATCCGTTAACAACAACGGACGACGGGCTTTCGCATAAGAATGCAAGCTTTTGGATGAACTCGTTTGAAAATAAGTTTCTCTTGCTACGAATAGTGGTTAGACTTCCAGGACCGCTCTCTAATGATGGTATGGAGCCATTTATCTCAAACTATTATTTCCATACTCGCTATGTGCTAGATAACACAACGCCGACTGCTGCAGAACACATTAACCGTTGAAAAACAATTAATTATCAATGGAATGTCATAACAACAGCAGCCGCCCTGTGTAAAAGACCATCGCCTGATGAGCATACCTCATTCAAGAGATGCTCCAGATGGAGATCTAATTCAGTAAGAAGACGCAGACGCCGCAAGACGAACAACTGTAGACCATCGACTCCTACCATCGCCTCTGATGAAAATGACGACGTTGAAACGTTAGCCCAATAAAATTTATTTATCACCTTCGTGTAACCACAACCATTTAAACACATTTTCAATTATCCCAGTCCGAATAAGGTGTTGACATGCATATATATATATATATATATGTATATATATGTATATATATATGTATATATATATGTATATATATATATATATATCAACAACATCTCCGTCACTACTAAGGAGTTGCTCGAAAACAGAAGGAAAACTGAAGCTTGATGCTACTGCAACACGTTCAATATGGCTAGTAATAAATGCCAGCTGCAGAAGAGCTTTGCAGGAAAATCTACAACTTTGCAGGAAGAACTAAAACGGTACAAGCAGAAGAAAATACTGGAAGCAGCACAGAAAAAAAGCAGTCTGAAAAAATGCCGTCGGGAGTTGTGTGATTGCGATGTTACGCTGTCAGCCCTGATGAACGAAGACGGGACCGTCAAAACTTCCCGCCATGATGTGGAATTAATAGCGAAAACGTTCTACACCAACCTTTCCCGTTTCACAACGCCCGTTCTGGACGCTGATATCCCCGCTAGAAAAAACCACCTGGAATTCTTCCGTCGGAGGTTCGAATTGCGAAAGCAATCATGAAAACAGGCATAGCTCCAAGAGCCGATAATATCACTGCCGATTTCCTTAGAGCTGGAGGCCACAATTTACATACACTTCTCGCAGATCATAAGACAGACTATCTTCAAAAGGAACAAATCCCAAACCAGTGGAGGACGTCGCTCACGGTCATCCTGTCCAGGAAAGGAGATCGGAGGGATCTTCGTAACTATCGTCCCATTTGCTCGTTGAGTGTCCTCTACAAGCTCTTCACGAAGATTATCCTCCCGCGCATATCAAGGAGGCTGATGAGGCGCGGCCAGTCGAGCAAGCAGGATTTAGGAAACGATTTTGCTGCATGGACCACATCCAAACCGTGTACAGGGTCATCAAAGTTTGTCCACTTCCCTCTAGTCCTAGCGTTTGGCGTCTATGAAAAAGCTTTTGACAGTGTCGAAACGAATGAAATTCTATCAGCGCTCGTCGACCAAGGAGTGGACTCGCCCTACATAAGGACTCTATGCGACTGTTATCGAAACTGCACTACGAAAACACAGCTTTACCATCGACCTCTTACTATACCCATAGGAAAGAGGGGTTCGACAGCGCGACACAATATCGCAAAAGCTCTTCAGGAAGTCACCCGTTTGTGATGAGAAAAGCATACGTATTGATGGAAAATTCCTACCAAACTTTCGTTTTGCGACGACATTGTCGTCTTCTCAAGAAGTAATAGAGAAGCAAACATTATGATCAACGAGCTCAACGAAGTGGGGAAAAAAATCGAACTTCGCATAAATCGAAGGACCCAGTTCATGAAAAACCCATGGTGCGAAGAAGAAAAAAATGAATTTCATGGCTCTCTCATTGCAGAGACCACCTCGTAGGTATACCTTGATCGATTAATAAACGCGGAAAACAACATGAAGGAGGAGCTAGACAGAAGAAGGAGAGCAGCTTTGGACCGCATTCGGGCCTCTCAAAGAAGCCACCGACCAACTGAAGAAGCCGAAAATCCTCGCTCATCTCTTCGATTCTACGGTCCTCCCAGCGCTCTGTTATGCTGCAGACACGTGGGTTGATACTTCAACCACGTCAACAATGCTTCGCACTACTCACAGAACGCTTAAGCGATGTCTTCTTAAATATAAACGGCACTTTCAGTGTCTAGCCGAAATGCGGAGCTCTGACCTTTGAAATTTGCACATTTTCGAGATCCAGGAGAATATACGTGGATAGCGAAACATAGATGGGCCGGTCATGTAATGAGAAGAACAGATGATCGATGGACCAAAAAAACAGTAAAGTGGACTCCAAGAGAATGCAAACGTTCCCTAGGACGACCACCTACACGTTGGGCAGACGTGATCGTAAACAAAGTTAATCAGCTGTACCCGAAGCTGCAGTTGCTTTACAGATCATCGTATGAGGCTCGCAAGCGCTACCATGCTCGAAGACGATCAACACCTTGGACTACGATTGCGAGAGAAAGGAACGAATGGCATATGTGGTGAGGTCCGCACAGCTTGTGAAGACCGGTTGTCAAAGTATCCAAGTAAATAAGTATGTATATATATATAAATTTATATATACATACACATGTATATATATGAGAAAAGGACAATGCCGTAGGCTATGGTGTGTTGAGTCATGCATTTGATTTCATTAAGCATCGTTGGTGGTGATTATCTGCATAGCTGACCTTAACAGTGACTCTCGGTGGTTTACCAATGTATCGTGCCAATGCTGCGATCCTTGCGAAGGAATCTGTGGTACCAATTTAGCGACCCTGGAAGGTATGAATGGCTTCTTGAGCCTACAGTGCAGTGGTTGATCCTGTGTGTATCGCAGAGCGCCTCCGACCATTGTGTTACACGCTCTAAATATATATATATATACATATATATGTGCATATATGTATATATATGGATGGTGGCGCCACTGCGACACACATGTGGTTCCCAAGTGCTTCGGGTATAATTTCCGTCTTTCACTGTAGGAGAACCGCGCGCCCATGACCCACCAAGCCTCCATCCCTCCAGGGTCGGTAAATTGGTACCGGACTTGTCTGGGAAGATAGCAGCACTGACTTGATACATCGGCAAGCCACCGCAAGTCATTGTAAAGGCCTGATATACATTCAGTCACCTCCAACGATACTTAATAAAGTCGAATGCATGGCGCATCCCTCAGAGATTGATCAACGCCGAGAGCTTTATCCTTTTTTATGTATAAGCATATGTATATGGCTAGAAGCTATAAGTTAAAAAGCTGAAAAGATATTGTGTTGACCGAAACATCAAGAGAGAGCCGATGATTTAGCGGAGGAATTGTTGTTTCTCCAAAGAAATAAGCTGCTGGATAACAAAGCAAAGGTAGCAGTGATAATTGTTCTAAGCCGAAGGAGGGAAATGGAAGCAATTGTGAGGACTTTTTAGACACCTCGATTATTGAAAAATGAAATACGGAAATTATATCTGAAACATAAAAAGTGGATGGGTCAGCTTTGTTGTAGGAGAAAACCCAGCCCCTCAATGTACGCTGAGTTTTATAACCTTATACAAGGAATGCAAGATTATCATGTTCACTTACAAGGTTGGAAAGCACAGAAAAAAGCGGTTAAATTTGAAGAAATAAAAGGCTTTACTACTTTTTAGATTGTCATAAGCAAATATTTCGTTGTTATCATCAAGTTCTAAGGTTTTCTAGTTTTTACCAACTCGGTGTAGTACAGTCAACTTCGCGACGTTCGTTACCTGCGCCGATATTGTCGAAGAGACCTCATCATAGCAACCATGCGTAATCGATAATAGCTAAAGGGTTTTCGTTTTAAAGTGGTTTGTCAATTATTTCGATCTTTCTAGAGACACCATAAAATATTAAACGATGGTGTTCATTGAATGGGTTGTCGAGTTATCGCCGCAAAGTCGTTTCTAGGTGTTGAAAAACTTGTGGTGGTATACAGTAGAAGGTTAACAGTCGCTTAAGCTAAAACTGGGTTTAAAACTATAATTCGAAGGCCTATTTAGTACGAAGCCTATCCAATAATTTACATCTGACGAGGATTGCTGTGCGGTAATCCTCACTCATTCACACAATTAGGGACTAATTCCTAGTCTGGTGGTTAGGAAACACTAAACTGTCTAAGAGGCCTGGAAAAGTGGCTCAGTTGATAAGAAGTCAATCAAAAAAACTGTAGAACCAACAATGAGGTCCTGGTGCTCATATTAGTCATTGTGACGAACCAACGGGCCAAGTGTAGAAGTGGACGATATTTCAACTCATAGAATGCTTTACAGACATCATCCGATGGCGAAACTATTCCAAAGGAATGGAATATTTGATTGCTTTAGGAACGTGACCGGAATCTACAGCCTCTATTGATTCGTCTTTGCGAAGGAATACAGTGTTTTCAAGATGTTTGTAAAGAAAATGACTGACTAGTAAATGCACTACGACTTATTGTTACTTGACTCGAAGAAATTCACAGAGACGCATTCAACAATACTTTTTGTTTTCGGTTTCTGCTGTGTCGTTTTTTTTTGTTTTTTGTAGGCATTTGGTTTCGTTTTCCTTTGTTTGGATTTTTTTGCTAGCTATCAAAAACGACGATTGGATATCGGTGGAGACTGTACTTGTTTCCGTGATATGGAAGAGGTTTTCAGAGGGGTCCGTTTCTCTATAGAACGCTACTAGTGCTATATTTTTTGAAAATGCTCTTTGTTCTACTGTTTTCTTATGAAAAAAAGTTAGTGCCACTTTTTACGCTTTTCTTAGCATAGGTTCACACTGTAAGGTGGTGTTCTATACAATGAAAAAGTTGGAAGGCTTCTTCCTCCGTTCAAGGAAATGAAGCAGTGCATCATACATCGATGTCCAGAAATTTCTTATAAGCATGATGAGACGTTAACCCATAAAAAGTTCAAAAAGCAAGACAAACGATTTAGTAGAAACAGTCAAGTGATAGAAAACTGAGAAATAAGAACTTCAAAGTAGTGCAAACTACTGCTAGAGTACGTTAGCTTAACCTCACCTCTCTACAAATCTTAGGAATCACTTCATCACAACGAAGCTGGTCGTCGATCACTGAAAGCGACTTCATAGCTATAGAAACAACGGAAGGCTGACGTGCCTTTAATAATTAACATAACTACTATTAACTCATGAATTACAATGCTGTAACTCTTCCTAGTCTTTTCTCTACAATGACTGATTAATGGAATAGCTGAATGTTCCATCTTTCGAAACCGACTTTCCTTGAACCTCGGTATCACTAATCAATATGTATTCTTTCTTTGTTGAGCTTACACGAGGTTGATAATGATGTCTATTTTCGGCTAACGTTTCGACGTCTTCGTCTTCCTCAGAGCCGATGATCCGAGTCGATGGTCCTCGCTTCGCCTTCGTGTCGAGTCAGGTCTTCTTCAGTGAGCCATAACAAGCCTTCGTGTCGAGTCAGGTCTTCTTCAGTGAGCCATAACAAGCGAGGACCATCGACTCGGATCATCGGCTCTGAGGAAGACGAAGACGTCGAAACGTTAGCCGACAATAGACATCATTATCAACCTCGTGTAAGCTTATCAAAGAAAGAATACATATTGTTCCATCTTTATTAACCGCAAACACCATATGTCTTCCTCAAAAAATTTTCCAGCTATTCACCACTACCAAGATGGTGAAAATGTAGCTATCGAGTGTGGTAATGATTCGTGGAAGTGATATATTAGCAGGATCGATTCTGGATCGAAATCTTGACGTCATGCTCAGCCTATGAGACCGTACCTCAAGGAGACCTCTAGTGTATATCATATTTCGGAGCTTAGGATCAGCCACGAATAGTCACCAAATCATTGGACCGTCATAAACATCGGTGACTACTTGTGTAGACTCCTGCAAGCCGCCGCCCTTCCATTTTATGACAATTTCGGACCGCGTATTCGTGATGCCACGTGAACGTCGCCGAACGATGGGAAGGTAATTAAATGCCGCCTACATTGCTGCCTTTAGTAGCATCAACCTGTACCCATCTTACTCATCAAATTTTCACGTAGTTGTACTAAAAGTGATTCCTCAAATAGTTGCAATAAAATGAATAGGAAGGGAATAAATGGGCAATGACTGCGCACTGAACGGATGAGAAGCGTAATATGATAGGCAATTGCGATTAGTCTCCAACAATTGAGTTCATCTCTACTCTCGGTTATTAAGAAGTTACCACATCGGTATCCACTCCCCACCGGCAAGCTGGTCATTGGGTTTCTTGAGATAGCGAAGATTTTCGTGGAAAGTTATTGTGTGGACTACAACTACAAACATGTTGAAATATGAGCAAAACTCGGAACCACAGACGAGCCTCGAACCGGCGATTACCCTTTCCGGATGCTTATGTGCAATCCACCCCATCAACTGAGGCCCATGCTTTTTCTTTCTCTCAGCCAAGTTTTTCTACTGTTTACTACAGCTTCAGCATAACCGGGTTCAATGCGAATCTGTGCTCCTCAGATCATTTCCGTTAACGAGTGATTGCTGATAGCATTGATCGAGTTAAAACACTGCTGTGAGGTAGACAAAGCAAGGGCATTGGTTGGTGGGGTGGTCAGCACGTGAGCCGCGGTGAAAGATAATTACGGGTTCGAGGCCCGTTTGAGGTTTCGAGTTTTGCTCAATCGTCAGCATCTTTGTATTTGTGGGAACTGCAGGAATTCCTCATGAATGCGATCCATCTAGGTATGATGTCAAGCTTAAGAAATTACCAACAAATATAAAGGCACTAAGTTTTTTCTTCCTAAATAAATGAGATTGGGAAAAAGAAATACAGGAGAGAAAGATGAGGAGAATAAGCTGCTACGCTATGTAGAGTGCAACCGCAGCAATGGAAACGAGCAATTTGCAAATTCCTTTTTTGGAAGGAATTGCAAAATTTAAGAGCTCTCGTTTTTCTAGGCAATTTTCTCCACACGGAAAACAAAAGAAACGGTGAAAGAATTGTATTCAATAGCCTTCCTTATGGAGAACTTGTGAAATGTTAATATCCTAGTGTTTTTCTTTTTTGGCAGTAGGTGTAGTGATCTATTTGGTTCGCCGAGCAAAACCTTACTCTAGACCACTATTAAGGCCTCCTATGGTGATGAAGCAGTTAGAATGGTTGGACGATTCGAATCGAATCGTCCAACATCCGTCATGTTTAATGAAAATGCGGCTGCATGTTCATCGTTCGCACGTGGTCAAAAGTGAAAACGGAAACCGATCGAGCTTAAAAGGGAAGCAATAAAATATTGTACTGTTTCCTGCCACGAATTATTTTAGTTCGTCTACAATATTTCAATAGATAAAGGTGAGCGACGCAACCAATCAGTATATTTTTAGTAGAGGAATGGAAAATATAAATATGATTGCATAGTGGTGAAACAGATAAAGTATAATTATAGAGGGGGAAAGAACTCGAAAAAGCTGACGCTAACAGATGCCGATATCAGCGACCGCATCGTAACATAGATGGAATGAAAATTCAATTTTACCACCATACCAGTTTAAGCCGACATGTGATCTTCAAATTCTCAATTGTATACAATAATCAATGGATAATTTGAATGGACACCAGCAAAATATCTATTTGCACATGCCATCTGCCAAAGTTTCCTATTGTATTCCGCTTGCCAACGAGATAGGAAAAGCATCATACATTTCATTCAAGATCTTCAAGCAGAGAAACTACATATACGCCCAGTGAGCTTCTTCTTATGAGTTCGGCATAAGCATGACATAGAGCTTAGTAATTGAAGGATTATTTCCGGAGAATGTTGATTTTTGGAATCACTTCCAAAAATATTTCCAACGTTGCTTCCAGAACGAGACGCTTCAGAACGAAACCGTTGTTTCACTGTATTGACGAGAATCCGAGTCCACGTTTCTGAAGTTCTCACTTAGCAAGCGGTAATCTTAAAGTTAAAAGAATATTTTTAGAACTTTCCTTGATCTTATCCAGCATTTACAAAGCCATCTTCAAATTGTTTCCTTCACCTTTTTCAATTTTACAGCATTCATCACGATGCTGTCCTCATCCTAACATACCAGTTGGTGAAATATGCAATAATGCACTCTTTAGAACATTCTCTATAATCATTCTTTAGAACATCAGTTTCACCGAACCACTAAATTAATCATGCTGTCGGATTCTGAATATGTTACTTTAACTTGGCCAGTATCAAATCTCTATAATGTTCACGTAAAATAGTAGAAGACGTCAAAAGTATAATAATAAACCGTATGATGTTTTTTCTTCTTTCATTCCTTTCAAAACGATTAAGTAGAGTGGCTGCTCTCGCGAGAGACGTCCTATCATTAGGTGATCATCGCAGCGTTGTAAAATGAAAAGAAATTTTGTTGACACAAGTTGCTTGACCCATAGAAGAAGATTGCCATATGACTGCCTCACAATTACTTGCTTTTTTGGACAAGGAACTAGTAACTGAGCAAAGAGTAAATTACTTATGCATTGGGTTTTCGGATTATAAACAAGTCCTTATAAAGAAGTAGATAAACGAAATGAGAATTTGCAGCTACTGTAATAGTGGCAATAATCGTATTAATCAGTTACAGTCTCACTCACCTTTGTAGACTTTTCTGGGTTCATCTCCACTTCTCGTGTCGTTGTCAACGTTTCCACATTGAGCTTCCGGCTCTCGGAGATCTTCAGACAGCTGGGCGACTTAGAGACTTCTCGAATTCTCGTCGCAAGCGTTTACAGCCTATGCGACGAGAACTCCTTAGGCATATTTGCAAACCACAGTCTGTCTTATGAAGAAATTGAGAAAAAGGAAAGCTTAGCAACAGCGCTTCACAATTCCACTTGCTGGATCCGCCTCTATGCAACAAAAACAACGGCAATCGTTCAAAAAAGAATGAGACCGCCAAGAGTTGGCCACTAAACCACTACTATTCGTTGAAATCCAACACTTAAGAAATCCGTATACACCCCACAGTAAGAACTAGGTCTTTCGATCGTTACAGTGAGGAAAGATAGAAGGATAAAAAAATCTAAAGAAAGAGATAAACAAGCAAGCAAGCGAAAGAAATTTCTTAGAAAATATACTGAAATAAGGGTCAGTGACTTTTCATCTACTGTCTACTACAGTTTTTGCCGTGTGGTGTGGTATTGGTGGTACTGAGCCCAACGTCTTAACCGATCCCGGAAATGGTAATGAAAGGTTTCATCCTCACCGCAGACACCTGTGGACCAGAGTTTTGCAAATATCTCAACACATTGTGGTTGTGCTTCAAATAAAGTTTAACTTTTTATCTGCTACCTATTATTTTTTTATGGTAGGGCATTATGTAAAATAAAACCACAATTATGTTAAGAGATTTGCAAACCTTGGACCCTAGGTCAGATTCGAACCCACCACTCCCCTTTCCGGGGTCCCACGTGTCACCCACTACACCACTGAGGCCCCGCTTCTTCCTCCTCTCATCCAGTTTTTTATTCTAACGGTGCCATCAACTATCACCCGTCAACGGGAATGATCACGGGAGCACATATCGGAACTGGACCCACTTTAGCTAAAGCTGCTGCCGAAATTAGAATTCTTTTTTGAAAGAAGAACAGGCAGTAAATAAATGTTAGCACATTAATGATAAGGCTCTTCGTGTAAATGAAGAATTTCTTTCGTCGATGAGACGGTTCAAGCAGACTAATCCTCTCATCGAACTGCTGATTAAGCATAATCGCACTGAGCTGCTTCTGTTTTAGCTTATGAGTGCTCCCCGCCGAAGCTCTTCTCATCCACTTCAGTTTAACAAACTGAATTAAAAATATTACCACTAATTCATTTCTGCGTTGAAAACCACGTTTAATAAAAATAATTCAGGTTTGAGAACGAAAAGAACTAACATGATATGTTGCGCAATGTCACATGTGAAAAGACCACCTAAAGGCTTTGCTTTTTCTCACGTCTGACGTTAATGCCACACTTAATGAATGCCTCAAGAATAGCTATGTACGATGAAAGAAAAAGAAAGGCATTGAACATATGTTTAAAGAGAACTCAATGACATATAGGGAAACAGTCGTCTAGCAATGTAGAAATGAGCTCAGATGTATACGAGCGACGTGATTGACTGCGAGCGATGTGACAACAGGGTACTACCACCTATTCTTCCAATACTCCATCTACAGGCTTACCACTGTAATCATAACGTTCAGATGTGTTTCTTTCCTCAAAAAATACTGTAAAAGTGAAGGTACATATATCTCAAGTGCAATGATACGATTACGGTGAAGGAATTGACTTATGCATTCGCTTTCGAGTGGATCGTCTTAATGGCACGTGCATTGCCTATCGAATCCACTTTGCATGAACTAGTTGGCAAAATTGGTGATAAAAGCAACAGAAAAATACGAAAAAAATTCAGCGGAAGGATCCAAAAAACAAATAAATTGTTATCTAAGATGGCCGAGCTTTCGACAAATTAAGTAAAGCGGATACCATAAACATGAAGAGTCAATTGTTTGGAAAACTACCGCACGATGGATTATGGGGAAATTCTACGATTAAAAGAATATCAGTCAAAATACCTGCAAATTCCGAATCGTAAGGAATAGTGCTCGTGAATAAAGCAGAAATTCCGATAGAGATCAGCCAGCTCAGCTCCGACCACAAACGGCTCACGTCGTATTAATGATAGCCGGAAATCCGTTCTAGCGGTATTACCCAGCGCTATACTTCATTATTGCCTTTGTAAGCAAAACAAAAGGGGACATCGTAAAGCCCACAGATGAATGTACGCTTTCTCGGGCTCGAGTAACACTAGTCGCTCATTAGTTAGGCGCGAATATTTTTCCCCTGATATGTTTCTCACACCCTGCGCAACGAAGACAACAGCTGCTGTGGAGGTGTGGAAATAGAGAAACTCATATTTTGGCGGAGTTTTTAGCACAACTTCTTAGCGGACTATGTCTCGTGGTTGTTCTCTCGAATGTCGTATTTTTGCAGAATATAAAAGAAACTGTGCTGTCATTGGTTTTGATCGTGGATCATTTATACATATTTTCATTATATTCGCATGTAAGACCGATTTTAAACACCTGCTTGCGTATCCACGCTTCATGTGTACGAATATCCGCTAGAAAACATCTGAGAAGCATAGAACAAGAATATAGAAAAGTCGGACTAAAAAGACAGTATCTACGACTTGGTGTCTCAGGTTCCGTAGTGCCGTTTTAAAGAAAAAGCTTTTCGGTAGACTTTAGAATAATAAGCGATAATCAAAACTATTTGTATTTGCACAAAAGCGTTCAACATTTGGCATTTTCTGATAAACAATGTTATTTCTACAACATAATGTTATCCAATATCTTTGCAACAACATGAACCATCTAATGATTTATAAGTAGCTGAAAGTAATTTAACCGAATCGATAACGATAAGTGTTCATGAAAGAAGCTAAAATCCCAATGTTGTTTCTTCAGATGAGCCCGGCCACAAACGGCTCACATCGTATCATTGGTAGCCGGAAATCCATTCTAGCGGCATCGTATGGCGCTGTACTTCATTACTGCCATGGTTAGAAAATAAAAGAACACATCGTAAAGGAGACAAATGAATGTACAATTTCCCGGACTCTCGTAACACAAGGCGCCCATTAGTTAGGCGCGGATATTTTTCTTCAGTTATACTTCTCTGAAACAACGCTGATATTTAGAAAATTGTGGTGAGGTTGTAAAAATAGGGAGTCTCATTTTTTTCAAGGCAATTTTCAGCGTGACATAGGAAGAGCTTAGTTACAGGGGTGCTGTTCGTAAGTGCGCCTATTGTTAGCGTATTTGCCGTTGTTTTTAATGTATAGAGTTTAGAGAGATTTATTGAACAGTTAGCATCGATATTTGATTCTAAAAATAATCGTGAGAGATGAAGAGAAAAGAGACGATGAAAAAACGTTTAACAATTGCAGTGGTGAAAACTAAAGGCGGTTTAAATGCTGACTTATTCCGTTTCTCAGATAGTTTGGCACCGAATGAAGTGTCCCGCTTCACAGCTTTTCCATGACCCCCTTCGATAAGCGCCGCTCATCGACGTGCTCTTCTTTAGCTACAGGTTAGGATCCATCGTCTCTTCTGCTCACTAAAATGCTTAACACTTGTAGCGAATGGTTTTCGCAGAGTGTCGATATTGTTGTGCTCAGTATTCTTAAGCACTCGACAAACGCTACCGATCAAAGAAAGACCAGTGCTGCGACCTTAGCTCCCTTAGAATTATAGCGACTCCTTAGGTAGCAGTTATTTTCACGGTTATTTTGAGATGGCTAACAATGAAGTTAAAGGCCGAGCACACACTAGGTGCCACTGCATGAACGATAAAATATAAGACATACTGCATTAACAGAACCTTGATGCATCGTGTATTCGGCTACATTTGGTGTTATTGAAGTGGTTGAGAGCACCTATACAATGATTTGTAATGTCACACCGTTGCATCAGGTCGGTGATGTTATCCTCCCGGAGAAATCTACTTCCACTTTATCAACGCCACGTATTGAAAGCTTGAGTAGAGTGGTGCGCATGGTGGAAACAGTGGCCAGGAATGTTACTGTAGGGAATCGCTAAGCAGTGCGCTATCCGCTCCCCTATAACTGCGTATAGATATGAAAAGTTAAATGCAATTAACATCATTTCAATTAAAATAATCATGTCGTTCCAAAAAAGTTCACAATTCTTGGTTTTGAAGGACGTCAAGGCAGCTATAGTTTTCTTTGCGAAAAATTATCTCTTCAAAAAAAAGCCGAATGGCAATGAAAGTGCACTACTCTGATTTGTGGAGGAAAATGCATTGCATTTTAAAGAAGATAAACATCTACAAGCATGCATACCGATCGACCAAACAGTCATTTGTGAGTGAGTCGTTCCGCGCTTCTTTAAAAGTAATGTCATGGTTTGTGGCGTGAGTAGAATATATTCTCCTTAAACACCTAAAAAAGCCCGTTTATTTTTGCAAGGGTTAGAGCCGAAATTTTGTAATGCAAATTGTACATAAAAAGTTCGAATAACAAAACCGAGAGCGCATCGATAAGATTGTTTTTGTAGATGTAGATGTCTTAAATATTGTGTTATAGCTTGTAGACGTCTCACACATTATACCGTAACTCTAGTGGCATACCTCTGACTGCTGCTTTGATCGACACCGCCAACCATTTGTGAATGAATTCCACTTTGGGCCTGTCTTGATTATCAGTCTTTCTAACCTTCCTAATTTTCAATGTTCATAATATTCGAAAGCCAATCAACCTCGCCCTCGAGAATCGCAAATCATAACTACAATATAGGTATTTCCCAGTGTATTCTAACACTGCTACTTGATACGCGGAAATTTGAATGATCTGACTTCGCATAGAAGCTATAGGCTTACAGCATATTTACCTTTTGATAGGCGTTGTTATTTAATTGGGCAAGATATTTCCTGTATGAAGGATAAAAAGGATAAAGCTCTCGGCGTTGATCAAACCCTGAGGGGTGTCATACATTCGACTTCATTAAGTCTCGTTGGAGGTGATTGAATGTATATCTGGCCTTTACAATGACTCACGGTGGCCTACCGATGTATCGGGCCAGTGCTGCTATCCATCCTCCCAAACAAGTCTGGTACCAATTTGCCGACCCCGGAGGGATGGAAGGCTTGGTGGGCCATGTGCGCGGAGATCGATTCTTCGCAGCAGCGCCTCCAACCACTGTGCCACACGCGTTCGTTTCTTCTCTATAGTTTCTTTCTTTGATTTCTTGTGAAAAAGCTTTACGTCCATTAGCCATTCTTGGAATAGTATAAGGCAGACGGAATCGTTGCTTTTCGAAAACCGTCTCTTTCAGAGAAGCATTTCATTCTAGCGTTCGCTTAGTTTTAGTGGAACTTAAACGGCGATGTAGATCTTATTTCCAACTTGATCGATATTGCCAAAAGAATTAATCTCGTACTTGCACAATAAGGTGTAAAGTCACATATTTTAAAAACTAATAATCGTATGCAAAAAATTTTAAAGTAAATTAAACAATCTTTAAAGAACGAGAAGCATACAATTACTCCTTCTTTCGGTGCATATTGCACATTTTATGCACTGGATGAAATTATTAGTTGTATTTGCTCAAAATGTACAAAGGATGATGACCACTGAATCCCAGCAAAAACAAAGGAAAAAAATGACTATATTCGAAAAGTAGAGTCTTGGCGAGATCGGAAATAGTGAGATTAAAAGAAACACCAAAATATTGGTCCTTACATAATCGATCGGTTATACCCTCTTTTTGATTTCGTTATTAATATCTGATCCAAATCAACTAGTAGGAAGACCGGAACGGAGTCGTTGTCAATAAAGTACTGGCTTCAAATCCACATGGTGACGGAGAGCTGAAACAGCCCTTGTAAGGTTAGCCAACTTACGCAATATTCTGCGCTCGCTTTTCCAATTCAATAGTCCTTTCAGCGCTCTTGCACGCTGTCTTCTGAAATATAACCAGCACTCACAATTTCCAGCCAGAGGGCAGGACAGAGATATTAAAAAACTGTTTCATTTTAGAGACCCAGAAGAGCACACATTGATAGAAGGATATAGACGGGCTGGTCATATAATGAGAAAGAAAAACAGACGACAGATGGACGAAAATTACTGTGGAATGGACTCGAAGAGGATTCAGGTGTCCTCTGGGATGACAGCCTACACGATGGGTGGACGTTATTGTAGGTAATTTCAATCAGCTGTACTTGCAGCTCTCATTGTTTTATAGAACACGATATAAGATTACAGACCTCGCGATTGCTGAACAAAAAAACGACACATTCATATTCCAATGCCGATGTTAATAGGAAGTCGATCCTGAGAACTATTACAAGATTACAGATATAAGATTCACACCCACCACTATGCTCGAACCAAAACACCACATGGACGGCGATTTCGAGGATGAGAAAGAAATAGAAAATATGTTGAGGTCTACATTACTCGTGATGACGGACCGTCCAAGTAAGTAAGTAAACGAAAAAGCACAAAAAGGCTATGTGAGCTCGTCTCACCAAAGCAAAAAGAAAAGGACAGGAATAAAACAATAAAAAACAAAAGTAGGGTCTGCTCTGAAAACGAGAATCTTCGAAATGTAGCTGGATTGCCGCGTTAGTGCTCTTTTGTGGAAATCCAACGAGCGAGCAAATTAGAGGAGAAAAGATAAATCTCCCGGAGTTGATCAATCCCTGAGTGGTGCGCCATGATTTCGACTTCACTAAGCATCGTTGGAGGTAGTGCATATTTGGCATGTACAGTGAAAGACGGTGGCCTGCCGATATGTCGAACCAGTGATGCTATCCTATGTCTGGTACCAGTCTGACGACTCCGGAGGGATAGAACACTTTGCGAGCAACGAGCGCGTGGGGTCGATCCTTTGTGTGTATTGTAGGGCGCTTCCGACCACTGCGCCACAGGCGCCTACAATCAAATTACCAGAAGCAAATGCTTTTTTAATTGAAAAGCACCTAACCAAGAAGACCTAACCATCAAAGCCTCATGATGTCTTTCTGTTATCAAGTATGTCCCACAAGAGTCTGTACACCATCAGTGTGGAGAATGTCGCTGAGATGCTTGCCAATGTTTTCTGTTCTAAATCGATTCCTTTTTCCTTCTTCTTTGCTTTTAGTGAAAACTCGCCGGAATTAATCTGAATCGTCCGACGTCCATTTCCGAACATTTTCAATTCCAACACCAAATTATTCAACCATTAAATAAATTAACTTGTTTCACGTTAGTTTTTCACGTTTTCCATGTACTTATGCAATCTATAAAGTTAGTAAAAGGGTAGAAGATAAAGCGTTCGGCGATGGTGAATTCTTGGGTAATGTGCCATGTATGGTAAAGGTGATTGAAGGCACACTTAGGCTTCAGAATTACTTACGGTGACCAGTTTGCTGACTTCGGAAAGATGGAACGCCTGACGAGTCTGGAGCGCGGTTTCGAAGAAAGGACCCATCCAAGGTGTATTGAATGGCATCTCTAATCAGTGTAACACAAGCGCTCCTAAATAAAGTTATTGAACACATAAATATTATTGAAATTGAATTCCTTGTTCACCTAGTGTAAATGACTGGTAATACTTTCTATGAGTGTAATCATATAGAGCGGTTCAACGTCATCGTCGGCAGATCACCGAAACCATTACCCCATGAGAAACTTCACAACTCGTAGCCAATCATCATAGCAAATCAAGTCCGCCGTATTTTTACGAAAACTAAAGGCGCAAATTTTAACTTATTACTTACTGCCTACTCTTTTTAATGGCGGGGTATACTGCGAAATAAAAATTCAATGATGCTGAGATATTTGTAAAACTCCGAACCAAAAAAGGCAGTAAATAAAATGGTTAAGATTGTGATTATAACTAAAGCCTCAGCTTAACTGGGTTCATTGCCGATTTAGGCTTCCCAGATCAATCCCTTTGACGGGTGATTGCTCATGGCGCTGATCGATAGAACTAGCTGAGAGGCAGGCGAAACGAAGGACCCGCATAGTGTGGTGGTGAACGCGTTACTCTCCGGAAAGGACAATAGCGCGTTCGTTCTCTACTACAGACACCTGCGGTCCGGAGTTTTGCAAATATCTCAGCATAATTGAAGTTAAAAGCGCAAAGCCTACAGTGGACGAATGCAAAGCACGTTGACACTAGCTGGAAAATCACGAACACAGAAAACGCTCCGGCAAACATTTATATGTATTTCACAAACCGACTTCCTTCTAATCTTGGCATACTAATCAACACTTGTCACTGATAAGCTAACACGAGGATGACAAACAATTTTATTCGGGTGACGTTCCGACGTCTTCGTCTCGTTCAGAGCCAATGATCCAAGTCGATGTTCACAGTCGCTCGTACTCTCAATGTGGTGACTTCATCCTCGTATCGAGTCGAATCTTCTTCAGTGAAGCACCACTTCAATGAGGCAACTTCATCCGGAGATGCTCTTGTATACAAGATGGATGTAGATGATATCAGTAATGGTCCGGTAATAATAGCTTGTTTTTCCCGGACACTCCATCTTACAGAAGTTGGTATCATTATCAGCAAGCAGAGGTATAGAATTTTTCATAACCCGACTTTCCTTTAGTGTTTGCACTCTTGACAATGACATTAGGTGACGGCTTTCGAATAAGGTCGGGCAAATTGCAAAAACTGCACTTGGAGTGTTTAATACAGCCACGAAAACTAGGGGCCATGTGGGGTTGAACCACAGAGCTGTTGAGCTACAAGCGAATTCTCCCCCACCGAGCTATACCACCGACCAGTCAACGTGAACGAGGCACAGAACAACAAGAAGTAAATGGCCTTGAGTTATCAACTTTAGGTCATGGCTTCGAACACGTCCAAGAAAGCAGTTGCACATGGATTGTTTAATTTAGCCTCTGTTGCGGCGGTTAGATCCCAACTTTATATGTATACCAGGTCGTTGTAGACATTAGTCCTTGTAGCTGCCACGCGGAACCTTTTCCGTAACTGTCGTGAACAACTTCGAGTTTGGGTTACAATAATTTATAGCAATAACAACTGTACAATAATAATATCTGGTATGTGGCGATATGTGGTTAAGTGGGTGGATACGAGCGAGATTGAAATGAGAACAAACGGTGCAGTTGAAGGAAGTTAGGTGGAAACTCGAGTTGGAGCACTGAGGAACTGATGGATTGGATGAACACCGGACGAAAGCTACGAACGCTTCAAGACGAATGCCCGTGGGCTGCTTGTGTTCCTTCTGTAGTGAGTGGACCCTTGTCAGAGGGAACTAAAGATAGTGCCTAGAGAAAGGCTCTAAAGGTTTTTTCTACTAGCACAATCTGACAGGGCTACTTGTAAAAAGATGCAGCTGCTTGTTCGGAAACTTCTTTGGGACGGCAGACGTTGGAAGGTACATTCAGCTGACTGCAGCTGATTCAGTGCCCGAATTACCAGACAAAGAAGAGAAGTTTATTGAAAGAAGTTGTGAAATTCTTTTCCAGCCACCTGCGAGGCAACTACGTGAGATAGTGGCTAAGAGGCAATTAAGAAAAGATACGAAGATAGATTTAAGATAGTTACAGGTGAACAAAAAACACACACCAATACAGAAAATTAGGAATAAGGTCACCGAAAGCAGTATTTGAAATGTTTTACATAGAGAACATTCCAATATTCGTGAAGAATGCTCTCTATAGCCTCGAAAAGTCAGGGTGGACACGAAGCTGAACCACAGATCTCTCGATCTGCAGTGAACACTCTGCGACTCCAATCTCAGCTGTAGATCATAACGATATAGGTAAACAGATGGTTTTCGCTATAAAAAAGAAACGGAAGTGCAGGACGTAATTCATAACCACAACCACATTGTCGTTCGTCCGATCCATAGGACCAACTCTCAAGTTCTTAGATATCAGAGATCGACAAAGTGGATGGGTACAAGTTCACACGTGACAAGAAACAATGAAATGGAGCCTTGGGAGGCATAGATTAAAGGGAAACATGTTAAGACGTTAGAAATGAATGATGCCAAGTGACGTATGAAATTAGCTTTACAATGGATTTGGCACGTATCAACAATATATATGGAGTAAGCTCATCAAAGAGAGAATACATATATATATGGAGTGTCTAAAACGAAGTCAGACCCACTATAGTATGGGTTTAACTGAAAAAAAGTGTCACTCAACATAAAATGGAGGTAAAGCACAAGTGTACAATAATTATATTTAAATTCGACGAGACATAGCACTTACATACCTGTACTATCACCTAACGTGAGGTGCCAAAATTGCAGGTGACTCTACTTTGTGAAATCACCACTATTATTGATAGATACCGTTCAATAGGATTAGATGATTAAAAGATATCTTCTCACCTCGATGATCACTCTTTAGACTATAGTATGGTCAATGTAGTATGGTAGACTGCAATGAAGGCATTGCTTCATAGCTTCTACAAAATAAAATAAATAGGCATAAACTCTACTCTATATAGATAAGCTTTTTTATACGTCCAGATTCTTTTTGGCATTCGGTTGCCTCACATACCCTGAGCTCGATCGGCAGTTCAACGATTCAGGCTCTGTCGGCTTTCTCCGAAACACAGTGAAGTGTCATTCACCTTTGTCTCACATTTGATCGAGTCAAAAAACCCAAAAAAATCCGACTGAGACGGAATGTTCGTGGTTGTTCTCCACACCCAATGTACCTTGTTTACTGCTGAACAGAGAAAAATTTTAGCAATGTACATCTGAACTAGTATTAACCTGCAGAATCAAAGTGATAGTGTACTGCCAAAATTGCCTATATCCTCTCTTAAGCAAGTCTTGCTCCTCAATGCTCTGAGGAAGACGAAAACGTCTAAATATTAGCCGAATGAAATCGCTTACCGACATGGTGTTAGCTTATCAAGGAAAGAATACATGCTAATTAGTTACATCAAAGTTAAAGAAAAGTCGGTTTTTAAAATATTGTTACGCCCTGTGATAGCTGACAATTATACGAAGTGCTGCAGAATGGATTTTCCGGAAAAAAAGTTGCTATCACCAGACAATCACTATTATCAACAACAACCGTTCTGTGCAAAAGACCATCGCCGGATGAGGTTGCCTTACTCGAACGATGCTCTACTGAAGATGACGAAACTTGACGCGGCGGCGCAGACACCACATAGAAATGGCGAACGACTGTAAGCCGTCGACTCCGATCACCGGCCCTGAGGAAGACGAAGACGTCGAAACAACCGAATAAACCTGTCTAACAACCTCGTATTGGCTTATCAATGAAAGAATATATGTAGAGTCGTATTATGTTGGGCTAACAACGCTACTGCTTTCGAATTGTCCTTTCAGATGAGAAGTATTAGTACTCTTCATTTCACCGCTAAAATCGTAAATTTCTCTTAGTCAAGGTGAGGAATAGGAACAGGAATAGAAGCGTTCCAGGATCAAAGTGCTTTTCCACAATTACAAATGATGAGGACAGCCTCTGACTTTTAGTGGTGCTGTGGAGTTCAGCTTATTGTCCTGTCACCGAAAAATCAAGGTCGGTAGCAACCTATGGAAGCATGAAATTTTTCTGGTGAAAAAGCACATTTATCGTGCAAAAGCTAATTTCGGAGTACTATCTTTTATTAGATGAGGTTATTGCTCACAACACAAGTCAATGTTAATTGGCTGAGTTCAGAACACCTACACCTACAGTTCATTAGTTCATCAAAGCGAATTGACATCCATACATGTCAACATTTCATTTTCTGCCCACCATAATTTTTCACGGCAGGGTACGACGTGAATTACAACTACAACGATGCTGAGACATCCGCAAATCTTGGACCTCGGGCCAGATAGAACCACGATTTTCATTTCCGAGGGCTCGCGCATTACACACTGCGACACGGAGGCCCTTGCTGTGCGTTTCTCTCGGCTAGTTTTCTACCTAAATCGGCATTGAACCCTGCTGATTGCTGATGGCAGCGTTTGGTAGGAAAGTAGCCGAGAGAAACGCAGAGCAAGGGCCTCCGTGTCGCAGTGTGTAAGGCGCCAACGAAGGGAAATCGTGGTGCGGTCTGGCCCAGGGTCCAAAGTTTTGCGAATATCTTAGCATCGCTGTGGTTGTAACTAACTTCCATATATTTCAAACTTGTCTATGCCGTGCGCTGATGATCCGTGAAGAGAAAATGTTCGATGGTATTGAACACTAAATCTGGCAAAGAAGAAGAACAGGACAACTATTTACTCAATACTGCAATCTGAAAACAACTTGACACTTACTCTTCGTGGCTGTGGAAACACTTGGATTAGCCGATTATCTCGTCGTCCTCTGAGATGTGATCAGCGTCATTCTACTCTTATTCGTTGTTCATTAAATCTTATTCTATATCTTTTCTTTCTCGAAACCGAACAAGAGAATAAATGAACGAAAGTTGGTAAAAATGCTTGGCAATCTTGCAATTGACGCTGGCTTACTCATACGCAGAGTACTCAAGATTGGTGAAGTTCCTTTATGATTGTTCGGTGTATCCACCCACTAGGTAGAGTGTTAGTCATTAAAGTGACCGATGTTGAAGTTTCGTCGAAAACGTTCAATCCCGTCATCGGGAAAGTTTCCTGCACCATGTCGCGATTAAAATAAATTTCAGATTTGGATCGAAAACACTAAAACGTGGAAGGAATTGAATTAATCACAATATTGAGTGACCACAATCACCATAATAAGGATTTATATGACCAGAACATGGAACCTCAGGCAGGCTTCAGACCCGCAATAACCTTTGCCCGTGATCATGCGATATTTACCAGGCCATCTACGCCCTTGCTTCGCCTTTCCCTCAGCTATGTTCTAACTACCTGGGTGCGATCAGGGATTGCTCCTTCGGTGTGGTGAATAGCACCTGAGCTCCAGTAAAGGTAATCGCGGTTCGAAGCTCACCTGAAATTTTTTGTTCGTATGACAGTAACCTTGGGGTTGTATTTCACAAAACAGCCAGAAGGAAACATAATTTCGCAATTAAACAGGGATAGGCTGCAACTAAATAAAGCCAAACATTCTCAGTAAAAATCGAAATATTGTCATTATTGTTTCGCTATGTGTTCTTAGATTTTTCTAATCGCTGCAATCATTGCCATAAAAAACAATTTTGATTAACAATCGACCAAAGACTGTTTGGTATTCTGGAGAACTGCCAGGTGAGGTTAGGTTACTTCAGCGCTGCTAGAGTCCTTTATAAAAGCACTTTTCTGGATGACGGCACTTAATTTTTGCATTGTTCCACTTTACTGGATTTGACTCGATGCGAAAAACTATTGCTGTGGTCACTCTACTTGAATCAACGTGGCTCTGATGAATGCAAAACCGCAGAACATTTCTGTAATAAGGATTTATGACAACTCCCTGTAAGTTATTCAATAAAGCAAGATATTAATTATCCTATTCAATGAAAGGCTTAAGAAAATTCGTTAATGAGAGTAATTAAAATTTAAACCCTTTAGAAGAATTTCCTCTTCAAGAAGAAAAAAGAACCCTAACGGTACGATCTGCAGCAACTGAAACGGAGAAGGTGGGCAACAGATTTGACATCTCTTACATACGTACTTGACGTTATCGCTTTAAATCATTTTATGTAGGGCATCAGGAAAGAAAGCGAAATCTTAAACAAAGATTACACCATAGAAGAAAATGATCATTTACACCATCCCAAGGCAAGATACAATTTAGGTTCCGTAGATCCCAATGGTACAAGAGATGTTGAGCTAACAATTCATGAAGCATTATGAGTAGTCCACTCCGTAGGTGACAGAGAAGCAATTAATTGAAAATCAACAGAATATTGTTGATAGAGAATGTTCGTTGGGACGTCAATACTCTAAGATGAAGTGGAGTCAGGTGAGCTGTCATCCTCTTATTGTGCCAAATTGATTTCTCTACATTAGACACCAATTCAGTCATATTCATGCAAACGTCTGTGGGAGAGTGGGTTCGCCGTGTTAGTAGTTTGTATCACAGGCGGATGACAATTAGGGCAGAAGTCTGAAATCACATGATTGACTGCAAACAAAATTGGCAAGAGATTAGGAATGGCGGCCAAAAACCATGACATGCACATTTTTGTCAAAATCGATAAAAAGAGATGGATTGCCTTATAGAGAAAGTGATGTCCGTCATATAGAACAAATATATTTCGCTAACCCGGAAAAACTACCCAGCCTTGGACCACGCTTGATCTATCCATTCGATTTCTTTGTAGTTAACACATGACAAAGATAGCACCCTACAAAAATGCTTCAGTGTTAACGATAGAGATTATCAAAGATAGACTGCACAATGGCAACAAAGATGTACAGAATTAGACTCAGCTATGAATTGAACGTGAATGCTCACTGGGCCCGGTAATCCTCCATAAATCTTTGACAAAGTCTAAAGCTAACCAATTCTCCCATCCCTGCATAGTCGTTAACTTGGTGTTAAACTTGTTTGAGAAGCTCGTTTGCCTCCGTAAGACCTAGTGGCGCTCAACCACGGTTATTTCAGCACTGGCTTTCCGAATGTGAGAATATATTCAACCAAAATTCAGTAGTTTTCACGAGGTCATCAAGCATTCTTCAGCAAAACCGAATCTAATGGATCAGGGCCTTCGTGAACGATGGAGTCGAGAAAAGAAATCGAATGCAAGAATTGCTATAATCCGCACAATATATGAGGAACGAAACCTAAAATTTTTGGAAACTTGTTCCGACTAAAAATGTTGCCCAGTTGTCCACTGACAACAACGAAAACAAATATGGCAAATTTCTGCTGAAATTTTCTCGAATATTAGAAATAAAAGATCCAATAGCATTGATTGGACCAGTTGACCTCATCTAAAACCTAATTTCCCGTTATCTTTAGGTTAGACATAAAACTGTGATAAAAGCCAAGCTAGAGAGAAAGGAAGTCGCTCCCGCACTACTCACCTTTAACGACAAAGGTCTTTCAAATGACTAAAGAAATGCTTAGCCAAGAAGTAATGTCTCAAAATTTGCAGAGGAAAAATCTTCACAATGCTCTGTATATGTGCTTCACTATCTTATACAGGTTTTGTCCTTGTTATCTCAGCAAGAAATTTAGTATAAATGTGTCGCTAGTTATCAACATGTATTCTTTCGCTGATAAGCTTGCACGAGGTTGATAAACAGCCTTATTCGGCAAACGCTTCGACATTTTCGTCCTCATCAGAAGCGACGATACGAGTCAATGGTTCACAGTTGTTTGCCTTCACGATGTAGCGTCTTTGTTTTTGTGTTGAATTAGACCTTCTTCAGCGAAGCATCTCTCGAATAAGTCAATCTCAAATTGATTGCTGAGAGATTGATTTTGTACATTGAGAATCCATGAGCGATGACACTGCTCGTTTCCTGTCAGCGTCGTAGAGCTGGGTGAGCGAATATTTGGCCTATGCAGAAACTTTTAGTGTTTTCTTGATTAACCAACTCAATGTTTTCATTCTCTCAGATAAAGTTGGTACCAGTTATTCACACTCTTGAGTATGGCAGTTTTGATAAGCTTAAGAGCGGTGACGAACTACCGACCACGTACGTATTGCAGAACATATATAAATGTAAGAGCACCTAATTATTAATGACATTTTTATTAATAATCCTATTCGTTAAAAGGACAAAGTTCTCGGTGTCGATCAATCCTTGAGGGATGCGCCATGCATTCGAGTGCACTAAGTATCGTTGAAGGTGATTGAATGCATATCTGGCCTTTACAATGACTCGCGGTTGCCTACCGATTTATCGAGCTAGTGCTGCTATCCTCACAGACCAGTCTAATACCAATTTTCCGATCCCGGAAGGATGGAAGGCTTGGTGGGTCATGAGCGCGGGGATCGATTCCACGTGTGTGTCGCAGTGGCGCCTCCAACCACTGCGCCACACGCGCTCTACTCCTTAGTAATGTATAATTCCATCCTCACAAGCCGTTATCACCGGACGACTACTATTATCAACATCTAACGTCCTGTATAAAACATCATCGCTGGGTGAAATTGCCTCATGCGAGAAATGCTCAACTAGAGAAGATGCGACTTCTTGCGAAACCGAAGACACCATGTCGAGAAGGCGAACAACTCCAGACCGTCGACTTA
The DNA here is from genome assembly GCA_900624975.1 of Angiostrongylus costaricensis. Lineage (NCBI taxonomy): Eukaryota > Metazoa > Nematoda > Chromadorea > Rhabditida > Metastrongylidae > Angiostrongylus > Angiostrongylus costaricensis. The sequence continues at coordinate 38,890 of UYYA01004935.1, forward strand.
GCTGTCTGTTAATCTCATGTACCCTTATCCATGAAGAATAGATGTTGATTACTCATACCGAAGTCAAAGGAGAGCCGGTCTTGAAATATTGTGCGGTTAGTGAAAATGAAAGTGAAATCTATCATAAGTTAGAAATAACTTAGAACGAAATGTAAAAAAAAATCTATTAAAATTTTTTCTCATATGATTTAATTTTGGTTTTTTTGTGAGAATAGCCTTCACAGATGCACGCCGGGGCTAGATATCCTTCACGAACAGGTTGTTCTTCTCGAATGGTGTAGGAACGCGACTAATTTGATCCCTGAGAGCCTGTTATCTATTAATTCGTAGTCACTTGACCAAAGGATTTCGATGCAATAAACGAGCAGGATGCAACCTCCATACATACCAACGTACTCACGTATAAAAAAGCACTCAAAGGATAAGAGTGCATGTGCACGGATGGGTGAGTCCGACGGGCAAAGGAGAGACCTGAAGCTCATCACTGGAATCGGAAGATCATTGGAATATGGTTTGTGCAAAATCCCCCATCCGACCTCTGAAGACACTTCTCCTCAAGATGGCTCGAGATTGTTTAAAACTAAATATGCTGACAATAAAAGACATTTTGAGTGAATTAAAAAGCAAGAGAAAAATTATGCAATGCGACATCAGAGATAAAACAATAGGAGTGCCACTTATTATTATTAATAATATTAATAATAATAATATTAATAATAACAATTTACGAGAGATCTTTTCTCGTGAGAAGTTGACGCCATAGAGATGATAACAGATTTCATTCTTCCTCACTAAACAGCGGAAGAAAATGACAGAGTCCCACTAGATAGTCTGTGATTACACACAGTACCCAATAGTACAAATCGACCAATTATCAGCGAATGAGCAGAAAGTCCTTTGTCGTAAAGAATAGGAACGTGTGGTCCAATAAGAACATTGCACCGTTTCTGTCCTTTAGAGCCCAATAGGCAATCAGGAAGCGCAACATGGATGAATCACGGATGAACGCTGCAAAGCTGTAGCCGTGCCGCATTCGAAGACCAAACCTTCAACTAATTCATAGCTGAAGACATTGATGAAGGAGGTGATACTCTAGCTACTGTACGCAATCATGGACTATAAAAGAACTCAGGTAGAAATTTTAAATACAACCTCATCCGCCTTCTTCACAAGTCCTTACATATCACAAATGTTTTCACGGAGAACAAGAGACGGAAAAGAATCTTGTGGGATATCTCCACACAGTACATGGAGGTTTATAAAACTAAAGCACTTTGTATTGTGCAGTAAATATTGGTAGAAATGAATCAAATTCTTCAAAATAAGACGAAAGACTGTAGACATCGATTCGGATCATCCGCAATGGCATAAGGTTTCCACTTGGTAAAAGCAATTGTGACAAAGTTACAACGACGTTGAAATGGCTAGTTTAAAGCCGATAAGCTGAGATCGTCTAGAACTCGATGAGGAGGAGAGTGAACACAAACAAATCCTAATTTGTTTCGAGGCACCATCTGCTTGAGGGTCATCCGAACTGCGACGTATTCCAGAAATGAATGGGTACTCTGTTTTTTGATTGTGGCACTAACAGTTTAGACTAGAAGGTGGTGGAAATAATGATGATTTTTATGAAGGAAGAGTGCAAGCTGAAGGTGGCAGAACCGACGATGATGTTCATTAAAGAAGAGCTCAAGTTGCTGACCTGAAGGCGATGATAACGATGGGAAGGATTCGTTCAAGAAAAAAGCAAAAAGAAGAGTATGCTCCAATAAATCTAACAACTTTCTAGATTCAAACTGTATAAATCCAAACCGGGGGCGCGTGTGGCACAGGAGTTGGAAGTGCCACTGCGACACACACGTGGAATCGATCCCCGACCCACCAAGCCCTCCTTCCTTCCGGGGTCGGAAAATTGGTATTACACTGGTCTGGGAGGATAGCAGCACTAGGTCGATAAATCGGTAGGCCACCGCGAGTTATTGTAAAGGCTAGATATGTGTTCAGTGACCTCCAGCGATGCATAGTGAAGTCGAATACATGGCACAATCCCTTAGGGATTGATCAACGCCGAGAGCTTTATCCTTCATTTATCCTTTAAAGGCAAACAACACGAACCCCACGTTTTTTTCCTTCTCAGCAAATTTTCAACAGGTTGCCGTCGAAAATCCAGAACTATCATTGTAGGTAGAGCGCTAGTGCTAAGTAAAGCACATACTTCCTCATATTTTTTGACACCTATTTGATACAAAAAAGATGCTTCCATACAAGAACTTTTTTCAGAACAGAAATATGGCAAGAACTTCAGTAGTCCTGCATCACCTGTATCACCTGTAGTCCCGTTGATCGTCGAATGACTAGAGCGGGCGCCAGTAAATCTTCCATTTTTCCCTGTCACGTGCAAGAGCAGCCCAGTAGGTTCTTCTCGCTCTAGGGACTCGTCGAACATCATATTCTTTTTCAAGGCTCTTTGTGAAGAGCTCTGACCATCGAGTTGGTGGTCTTCCTGCAGTACGTTTGACATTCCGAGGAAACCAGTCACTAACGGCTCATGTCCATCGGTTGTCATTCATACGCATTACGTGTCCCGCCCACCTTATCTTCGACTTTTTGGCGTACAGAACGAAATCTTTAATTTTTGATCGTTGATGCAAATCGGAGCTTCGGATCCCATCCCTTACTTGTGTGGAACGGGATACTCCTAGCATTGTCCTTTCGACTGCGCGTTCGATAACGCTGAGTGACCCTTCATCCTGCTTACGCAATGACCAGGTTCCTGACGCTTAGGTTAGGGCAGAAAGTACCGTTGAGTCGAAAAGGTAGGCACGGAGTCGGGTGTTCTTTGTCTTTTTCATTACATCCCGTCTGGCTAATGTTTGGTATGCTGTTTAAAAACCTCGCGATTGCTGAACAAGGAAACGACACATTCATATTCCAGTGCAGAGGTTAATAGAAAGTCGATCCCGGGAATGTTAATATCGTTGTAGAATGGTGATCTCTTGGTTGTGAAATTTTTGTACAGCTCACGAAGAATCTTTATATACTGAGTAAGGACTCCTTGACTATCATATCAAGGGCCTCCAAGACTGCTTCTATCTTAACTGAATCAAAGGCCTGTAAATCGATGAAAGTGAGACAGTGCGGTCTTTTGTACTCTCGCGATACTTCAATGAACCGTGTTACCGTGTGATGTGGTCAATAGTACTAAATCCTTTTCGAAACTCTGCTTGCTCACATGGCTGACCTTCGTCTAGTGCTCTGTCAATCCTGTTTAGGATGACTCAAGTGAAAACTTTGTAGACGACAGAGAGTAAGCAGATTGGGCGATAGTTGCCGATATCGTGCATGTCATCCTTCTTGAACAATAACACGGTTTTGTTGGTCTTTCACTGAGTAGGAACCTTGCATTCAGACAGATAACGTGTGAAAAGCCGAGCCAATGTGTTTACGAGGACTGGTGTGGAAGGTTCCGCAGGTGTTCTGGCCTTATCCTGTCCGAACCTGTCGCTGTTTGATTTTTCACCGACGAGATGGCATGTCGGATTTCGGAAGGGAAAACCGGTGGTACAACATATCCATCCTCCTTTATTTCATATGACGGAAGGTGGACGTGGCTATCAGAAAGATCCGATAGCAGCGAAAAATAATCGAATTATCGGAAGGATAGCGACGACAGAAGCAGGTACTGAAAACAAAATTATAGGCTTTCATAAGACTATCCTCTTAAACCTCACTATTTATAATGCTTTGAGCGAAAATGTAGACATACTTTCAGCTTATGAATTGCGATGTTCCTAACAGTTTCTTCCACCCCACCATTGAGGAAAGAAAATTGTTTTAATGAAAACAGACGGAGAATTATTCTTTCTATAAGCCTGAAAGACTTAATGCAAGATTTGGTTGAATCAACATGAGGGATACCATTTTCGTGCAGAAAAGAAGCATGTGTGTATGAGAAAGGCGTATAAGCAGAAGAATAGAAGGAACACGAATAATAAGTAAGCAGAGTAACAAGGTAAGGAGATAATGCACTTCCAGTTCTGAAAGAATACCTTCCTTCACATCTTTCGGATTTCACGCCACCGTAAACCAACTCTGTAGAGAATTTTGCTTCTTGCATTTTCGACTTGCGATTTTCAAAGGCACTCAGAAATATTCGATGAAAAAATTAATGGTATCGATTTTTCTTCCCCCGCTTTTCCATTTTTTGTGGTTTTTTTCTAAAACCTGTCATAACTCTTCTGACTCCGATTTCGAAACAAGAAAAGGAACTTTCTGACAAATGACTTTCCGTTGAGGGGTGACAGCTGATAGCATTGATATAGTAAAACATGGCTAAGAGAAAGGCAAAGCAAGGACCTCAGTGGTGCAGTGGATAAACACGTGAGGCACCGGAATGGGTAACCGCGGGTTCTCATCTGGATTGGTATCCAAATTTTGCAAATATCTCAGTACCGTTGCGGTTGTCTCTCAGCATTACTGCAGCTGTATCTCACATAACACCTTGCCATGAAAAAATAATAAGTAGTAGATCAAGTTTCATAAAATTGTCTTCGGAATGAATATATAGAGCATGCAAGGAGCTCCAGTAATCCTATCTACCGATGTAAAATAATCGAATCGTTAAAATGGAATAATTTTATGATATAGCAACGGATGAGCAGGCACTGACAAAAAATTGTACGCGCTCATCAGGCTTTCTGTATGAGCCCCTCCACTGCTAGTGCATTTAGTAAAGGTGTAAGCTTGGAAAATTTCATAGTTTCCACAGTTGCAGATGTGAAACCGATTTAAAGGAAGGGATTCGTGATCCACACGTGGTTACGTCTAAATAACTTAATGTGGGGTTTTGTTAAATCAGTTTCAGAATATCATCTCCATATAAAAAACGGCACGTGTGCATGAGTATGTCTGTGCGCATTACGCGTACCATCAAGCTCTCCTATCTGACTTAATACGAACCTAGAATTCTATATGAAAATAGGCTTCTCTGAGCACGTTTAAATCTACATAATGCATTAAAGTCATTCTCAAAAAAAAACTTTGAAAATAAGACCTTATGGTATTTCATGGCCGGCAAATAGAATCATTCACCAGCACGTTTCGAATGAAAACGAAATAGTTAAAGCAAAACAAAAGACAAAATTTCGTCAGGAAAGCGACAGGTGTACCTGTGTGTTCTGTGCGTTTTTATACAGAGACAAAAATTATAAAAATCTGCAACATAAGAGTCCATCATTGAGCAAGCGAACTACTTATGAAAGTGTTCAATCACATATTGATAAAGATCACAAAAGAATGAAAAGAATTACGATGTGGAACTCTACCTCCAACCAGCACACTCGTTTGAAGCCAAATCCGACCTAAATTGATTTCTGGACAGGTCGATACAGAGGTATACATTCTAACACATTTTCAACTAGACCACTTATTCAACCTCGGCATAAATAATCAACATTCTGGCTTATTAACAAGCTTAGACGAAGCTGTTACAAATCGTTTAGATAAGGTTCCGAAGCCGTCGCCATCTTCAGAGCCCCACTGGTTCGAGTTCAGTGTTCTATTCTAAAGCAGTACCACTACAATAACCACTGCAGGTGCAAAAAACTTCTCCCAAAGGGTAATTAGGATCGTTTTTTGTTTCTTTTTGAACTGAAGGCCGCATTAAAAATAGGTTCATGTCAGCACTGCACGAAAACTTTCGACGTCCAAGTTTTCTGTTCCAGTGCACTTTCTCATCGGATAGCAAGAAATCAAAGGCGACTCCTCGATTTCCATTCGGACATTTCAGGTTTTGCTCCTCTAAAAGGTTGCGGTCAATGTAAACAAATTTCTTAAAAAATCCTAAGCAAAGTCTAAAATTTTCTGTTCTAAATTCTAGGTTTTCAAAGGACTGCAAAGATTAAGCCGAAAAATACCCCACCTGACTGGGTAGGCCAAGCGCTAGAAAAAATGAAATGATAGGTCGGTAAACACGAAAAGATAAAGTCTCCTTTGACTTAAGGGAAGCTCTCGCCGTTTATCAATCCCTTACTGATGTGCCATGCATTCGACCTCATTAAGCATCGTTGGAGATGATTGAATGCATATTTGGCCTTTACAATGACTTGAGGTGGTCCAGCGATGTGTCGAGACAGTGCTGCCAGACAAATCTTCTGACAACTGGCTGACCCCGAAGGGTTGGGGGACTTGCTGGGCCTGGAGCCTAAGGATCGATTCCGCATGCATTGCAGTGGGCCTCCGCCCACTGCGCGACACGCGCTACATCTTTGACAGAGTGGGAAATTCGCGGATTTTTAGATAACACATGCCTAATGGAATGCACAATGTAATGGCATTCACGCAATGAAAAACATTTTAAGTATTAGGAGGAGATTAGCGACTACTGGAAAAATATCTCAGGTATTGATATTTTCAAATATCTACAATTTTTCTGTTTTATATTTGAATGAAAGATAAACTCCAAGAATTCTAAAAAACATTGCAACGGGCTGGCTTTGTTGAAAATTTAGTGGCGGTAATGAGCTAGCGGTAAGGGGTATTGTGCACAAATAATTGCTGTTTCAGGAATGACGTCTATGCGCCGTAGGATGCACCGTTCATCCAAAAGAATATTGGGTTGTTCTGCCGTAATGTGACTCCTTTATTAGTTTGCTTTTCGTTTGTCTTTCTTTTATGACTTCGCATCGAAAAGCTTCACGGTTGTCAATGCGAATTTAATGAAATCACATTAACGGCATATCGTTTCTTGTTACTTTGTACGAACATTCAGAACCACATGCCGAATTTGCACCTACCCTTTGATGATCGACTACAAAGTAGTCTTGCAGTTGTGATATAATATTCATCACAATGCGTCATCAGATGTTGGATATCTCTTAACGATTCAACGGCAGTGAAACGAATTCAAATAAGGCTTCTTTGCCACGAGGATACGTGGCGCGGCTTCAGGTTGGGTGGATATAAGGTGTGAAAAAAACGATATTGCACTTACCGTGAGACGCAAGTGTGCTGAGAGGTTAGACAGCGTTGCGTCTGATGAGATCGATTTACTTGTACTTTCCCTATGCTTCGAATACATTAATGCGTTCTTTAAGTGAATATATTTCCGTTTATATAAACTCCGCTGCCCATGTTTATTTGGGCGAAAAGAATCAAGTGAATGAATGCATATGTCAGATGTCTCAGACTTGTCATCACAAAATAAGCTCTATCTTTACTGCGGGAAATTATAATAAACTACTTGTGAGTATGGACATTCTTCACGTCGAACCTCGACAATATCTTTCTACCAAAAAGAATAAAAAAGTATCCACTCATGTACTAAGAATAGCCTTGGATACTGCAGTATTTAGTAGGACATGCATTATCGCTAATTTTTTTTTAGGTTTTATATGACCCGTCATCATATCTACTGTGCGGATCCTAGCACTTCTTTCACTTAATTCGTTCTCCTTGCACTAGTCACCCTCACAAACCCGCAGATATTTCGCACTTTATTTCGACAGCTGCCTAAAGATTTCTTTTTTATGAAGGTCTTAAAGTGTTAGTCGAGTCTATTCTCCTTCAAATCGTGGAAATTGCCGAGCTAACACGTGGACTGGAGGAAGGTGCTAGGAGAGAGTCGAACCAGCACCTTGCTTTTTCATGGACTTAATCACTATTGACTGCGCTGCACTCCTCTCTAAATGCTAAAATTTCAGCATGTAAACATAGGATCCCTAAATCTAGTAGAAGTTTCATAGTAAACTGTGCTCTCAATATACACATTGAGAACATCCAATGAGAATTTGGTGAAACTATTGAGGAGGATATGGTGTGAATGTGATTCTAAAGGTATCATGATGACTTTTACTGCTTTGAAGATAAAAGTAATTTAGAATGGTCTGCTACCACCGATGTTCCTCCTTGACCGTTGAACATTCCTAAGTAACGATGTCGGTAGACCTAGGCGTAAGTATAGGAACTACTTTGAGATATAGCCACAAGGATCGTGGGATGTGACCAATACTCGGAAGCTCAGGTGCGCCTCCAACCAGCGATTATCCTTTTACGGAGCTCATGCGTTATCCACTGCACAACCAAGGGCCTATCATTGTCCTTATCGCAGTCATATTCTTCACTCTAGCGATGCTATGAGCAAGCGTTATGAGCATGAGCTATGAGCATCTGTCAGCGATAATTATCTGGGAGGTCATAAATCGACATTGAACCCAGTTAAACTGAAGCTGCATTTGAAACCACGATGTTTCAGCTTTTACTCACTGCCAGCTCCCTTTCATAGCAGGAAGGCAATAAATAAAGTCAAGACAGTGTTTTAGGGTGGGTACCTTCACCGGACCTGAACGTGAAAAAAAAACATGAAAAATGGGTGGCGCATGACATGAATAAGAAGCAAGTCATCAATTTCAAGTATATTCTGCTTCCGTGTTACTACGCAAGAAAAAAACTGGTTTCGTTTGCTTCATAACTAACGACGTTCTCCGTAAATAAACGGGAACCACTAATAAACACTTCTCAAAAAGTCAAGTCTGAACCAGAAAAAACTCATTGGTTTTTTGATGGTCCGAAGAAGGATTTATTTACTGTAACTTCTCGAATCGTAACCAAATTGCCAAAATAGGAAACTGCACTCGAACAGATGACAGTTTGGCACTGATCCACTGTAATTCCTAAGATCCTTGAAAAATCACTAAAGCAGGTAAATAGCTTCGAAAAAATGACGAACATCCGACCACACGTCAAACAACGAACGCTTTAAAAAAGTTGAAAAAAGGAGAGCACAAAGAAGCTCTGTCATAAACCGGAATAATCGCCACACTTTTGGTAAACCGACTGCCACATTTTTTTTTGAGAACGTCGAGTAAGACTTGCTTGGGAAAATTACGCCAAGCTGCAAGGTAGGAAAGCTTTCCATAAGCGTAGAATATTTAAAGTGATAAAGTAAACAAACAAGTAAACACCTCGTGCTTGCTGAACAGAAGTAGAAAGTAAACAAAGTTTTGCGTCGCTGACAAAAAAAAGAAGATTGCAATGTTATTCTGTTTTAGTGGAGATGAGCTGGATACTTGTTTTTGAGGAATAAACTCGGAAAGCGACATATATTTTGACAGATGAGTAAATTATTCGCGGCTCTACCTTCAACAGTGACAGAAGGAGCATGTGAGAAGATTTGAAATGTCATCAATGGATTAGAGAGGAATGCAATAAGTGAGAAAATGTGCAATGGAAGAGATGACGTGGCGAGGAAGACTACCTACAGGAACCGTATGTCCAAAAACTGCCCTCTTCCCGTTAAACGTGAAAGCTTTTATATAGAGAGCAATGGCAGTGAAATTAAATCAAGCGCAAGGTTCTTGTAGCTAACCTCTAGATTACAACAAGGTCCTGCAAGGGATAGGAAAGTTATCCACTTCGAACAAGACCCATTTAAGCACAAAAAGCAAAGATTGCTGCAAAATTCAACATTCCAAATCTGAGAACCCACTCCAAATAGAAAATTGTTAACTTTATTGGTTTTGTGAAACCAATTTTTATTGCATGGGACATTGGGTGAACTTGGGTCAAGACGAACATACCCGACCATCGCATGAATCTGTCGCAAATTCTCATGAAGCCTTTTATCCCAGTTATTTTTTAATACGCTACATGTGGATTTGCATGTTTTCTAATACACAATCAAGACAGCCAAGAGAGGATCTGCTATTATGTTAAACAAAAAGAGAGACTTGGACGTCATCGGCAACTGCCGCTTGCGTGCTTTCTGTCTTATTTCTACATCCTCTTATACAGTCATCAGCTGAATTGGGTAGCGTTAGTCGAACCTCAGCTCTATAAGCCAAAAGAGTTTTGAAAACGATGAAAACGCTTTCATGGAACACAATGAAACAAGCAAGCAATCAAGTAAGTAAGATTGAGGATTCGGCTTCTACGTTCGGTGTCCTCGAACGGTCGGTTACTTTTACATTCCTACCTTCGCTTCTGATTTCCGTTTTAACGCCTTTCCGAATTAACTAGTAGGAAGATCGAGCGAAGAATTCGTCGCCGAAAACACACCTCCCACTGGTCCACGTCGTGGTGAAGACCTGGTTATGCCCTTGCAATGTTAAGTCAGGACTCCAGGGAGGACCAAGTTGCACGACCAGCAATAGGCCAGCCTCAGTACCCCGCACAATGGGCGCTCCGGTCTATAACGTCAGGGGGTGAGACGACCGGTGAGAGGCCAGAAAATCTCGTGTTACGCAGGACGTCATTGGAACCGGATCTGACGAACACACGCACGACGCGCCATGGAGATTGTTTTTTTACTATGTACGTATGATCCCAGAACACTCTCCAAAATCGCCGATCTCCACGCCCTTCCTGTAAACCACAGATCGCATTAAATTTTATGTGATGGCATTACAAGAAACAAAAGTCAAGATTACCGACACACGCCAACTAAACAACGGGATCTTTGTGATCCGTAGAGAAAACGTCCCGTCACGAAATGTCGGTGTACGCTTAGTCCTCCACCCGTCCATTGTCCACCTCGTCGACTCATACGTGATCCCTTCCCCTCACATAGCCGTCCTCCGTCTTCAACTGTCGCATCATAAGAAGATCACGATCATCAACTGCTACTCACCGACCGACGCAGCTGATGAGTACGAATTAAATACGTTCTGTGTCGTTTTCTTGTTCAGCAATCGCGAGGTTTTTAAACAGCATACATTTACTTCCATAAAAAACAATACAATACAACGCTAGCTGACGTTTCGGCAGTATCGCCATCTTCAGAGCCGCTTTTTCGTGACTTCCAATGAGGAGGTTTAGAACAGCTGATTATGATAAACATGATTACGAGGTTTAAAAACCTCGCGATTGCTGAACAAGAAAACGACACATTCATATTCCAATGCCGAGGTTAAGAGAAAGTCGATCCTGGGAACTAAATACGTTCTATTATCAGTTGGAGGAAAACATCTGCATTGAGAAAGCATATCATAAATATGTTGACAGAGACTTCAACGCCAAAATAGGAAAGGCTAACAAGAACGAACACAGGATCGGAAATTTTCTTTTAGGAGAAGGGATTGAGAATGAGAACCGTTCAACAGGACTCCTGTCAGCAGCATATCTCCTCCATGGGTTCTCGTTCTTCCAGAAAAAGGAAAGCCGCCGCTGGACATTGGAGTCTCCCAACGGCATGACTCATGCGGAGATCGACCATATTCTGACAAATAAAAAATGGTGTCTACTTGACACATCGGTAGTCCCGTCATTCCGTACTAGTTCCGATCACCGCCTTTTTCGCGCGAAAATTCGACTCAGCCACAAACTAGAAAAGCACTCTCTTCATCGACCACGAGGAAAAAGACTAGTTGTATACGACGAAAACACTCTAAGCGAAGTCCTGTCTAAACGTGCCTGACAGATTAAAGAAGACCCGTCGGAAGACTACGAGCTGCTTGTCGAAGGACTTCAAAGCTGTGCCGAATTCGCCTCAGTTCCTCAAGCAAAAAGATCGGATCGCGTCTCCATCACTACTAAGGAGTTGCTCGAAAACGGAAGGAAACTGAAACTTGGTCCTACTGCAACACGTTTAAAATGGCTATTAATAAATGCCAGCTGCCAAAGAGTTTTGTAGGAAGATCTAAAACGGTACAAGCAGAAGAAACTACTGGAAGCAACAGAGAAGAAAGCAGTCTGGAAAAATGCCGTCGGGACTTGTGTGGCTACAATGTTCCACTGTCAGCCCTGATAAACGAAGATAGAATTCTAAAAACGTTAAACATTGTTCGTATTTTTTTGAGCAAACGCGAGGTGTTATTGTTCTTTGTTCACGATTAAGCTGACGTTTCGGCAAATTTCGCCTTCTTCAGAGCCTGGAAAGGTCAAGTTGATAGCAACCCACTCGGCCAGACGCCTCCATAACCAAACAAAGAAACTCCAAACCAAGATTTCAATCACTTTGAACACAGCTTTGCACACTCACCGCTTTCTATGAGTTTTCCACGCAGTATGTCGCCTGGAAACCAACCGCACAGAAATCACGTGGAAGTATAATGTGCCCCTCACATCAGAAAAGCAGTTTTATATACTGCCCTATATCACGCGTGATAATGAGGCATTCTTCCCTGCGGTTCATTTTCGGATTTCTGGAATTAATCCAGAGTGCCTCGAGAGTTTTTCGCGCCTGTCTTCTTGTTTCGCGTGCGAGGATCGTGACACATACTTCGAAGTCGTCCCCGTTATGTCTCTGGGTCCTGTGCGTGCCTAGCGGGGTATTTGGTCTATTTTTGCCGGCTAGGTGTTCTTTCATGCGGACACAGAGGGGTCTAACGGTTTCGCCAACGTATTCGTCACCACACGTCTTACAGGAGATCAGATAAACTATACCCGAGCTCATGCAATCACCGTCTCTACCACTGGGCCAAATTATGCAATTTTGAGTTGCACATAGACGGTCATATAGGCGGTTACGAACTAGCTGGCGCTTAAGATTACTCGGTGGTATTTCAACTACGCTCACCGAATTCTCTAAGCCCGCCCTTCTTAAGCAGCGTTTTATAGCTGTACTTATATCATTTGAGATGAAGGGTAGGATAAACGGAACCCTTCTATCGCTAGNGTATTCGTCACCACACGTCTTACAGGAGATCAGATAAACTATACCCGAGCTCATGCAATCACCGTCTCTACCACTGGGCCAAATTATGCAATTTTGAGTTGCACATAGACGGTCATATAGGCGGTTACGAACTAGCTGGCGCTTAAGATTACTCGGTGGTATTTCAACTACGCTCACCGAATTCTCTAAGCCCGCCCTTCTTAAGCAGCGTTTTATAGCTGTACTTATATCATTTGAGATGAAGGGTAGGATAAACGGAACCCTTCTATCGCTAGAGTTGTCGTTTGGAGGCCTACGATTTCCTCTACCTCTATTCTGAGCTACAGTTTCGTAGCCATTAGAAACGGCTATTTGCCGTGCCAAGTTCCGGGACTCCCCTCTCTGCTCTCTTCCCG